>JARYGA010043149.1:0-39823 GCA_030545235.1 Helianthus tuberosus
ACGTATTGCTCAACCAGAACATATAACATACATCATAACAAACATTCTGGTCATAGGACATTTATAATACAAGTTCATATAATACACCCTTCACATTCGGATCACAAATAGTTTCATAACACAATGTATTATTTGAATTAAGGTAAGACCCAATTCATATGCACAACTATTTGGGTGTGTGTTTGTCAGATCGGCCCAATCAACTACACCTCTAATTAACCATTAGTCCCAAGATTCTATTAGTTCATTTAACATCTAATGACACAATTAGCATGTATGTGATCCACTAAAGAACTCGGCCCAGATTACATATGAATTACTAACAAGCAAAGTCCTCCCCAAGCTACCGGCCCAAACAGGTTATATATATCCGGCCTGAACTTTGTTCAGTTTTATGCGGCCCAATCCCGAAAACAAAACCTATCCTGAATATGCTCTATAGCCCCATATCATGTTAATTGGTCAATTAATTACCATCAAAATTCATAAACATTATCACAGTGGGTATTATTATATAACAATAATAGAAATCCTTTAGTTAATTCGAGTCAAAAGCACCAAACAAATTCAAATATATAGCCTCGGCCCAACAGGGGATAACGGCCCAAGCGATGTTCGGCTCAACTGGGCGAAGCCCCAATTCATCCCCTCGGCCCAGTACAATTTCGTAGATTATTTGTTAAATTAAGATGACCCGATTTTTATGCAAGGCCCAATAATACTTTCATATTGTTACGCAAATTCTGAATCAAGAACAGTTAGCAAGAACTATGCCTATATGTTCATCATGTGTTTCAATCCAACTATAATCTATAAACAAAAATTATAATCATGCAATCAGTAATATCAACCCATACTAATTCATGCATCAAATTGTGTTTTATAACACATACATATATACTTTTGTTAATCAGGATCATACATAAACTAGATTAACAATTTAAGAATAACATAAATATAAATCACTAACCACACAAAGTCTCGATGGAAGGGGGGGGGGGGTCTGCCGCACGTATTTTCTTGAGGAAGATAGGGTTGGTTTTTGAAAGCTTGTGATTAAAGTTACTAAGTTACGTATACATATATGCAGCATACTAGGGCGGCTTATTAATTAGCGGAGGTGGGCTCAGGCCCATTCAAACAATCAGTTTGATATTACACCTAGCAAAGCCCAATCGTAACACACAAGACCTGTGACAATTCGGGTTTCCCCGAGCAACCTCATTGTTTAGCTCTATGTGTACATATACTATTAAATGAAGATTTGCGAATTATCTTGAAGTATTATGTGATGCTTGTGTTAAACCATGTGTATGTAATATATATATATATATATGTACGTATAAGTGAACCGAGATCATGAACCCGACTCGAGACCATTCGGTCTCGAGTGAACGACTGGGCCGGTTGGGCCGTGCACCCCTAAAGCCCATTCGGAACCCATTAGAGTGTACCGACCTTAGAACGGGTATAAAACCCATGCCCAAGCCAACCTTCTCTCATTTTGATATTTCCATCATTCTCCCCACACTCTCCTACACACACACTCTCTCTTTCTCTCTCTCTCTCACTAAAACCCTAAAACACCACCACAAACCTCCTCTCATCTCCCTCTCTCTCGAATTCAACCATGACTCTCGGATCAAGCTTGATATCATCACTCGGAAGTTGGTTCATTGATTCATCATACCCTCAACTTCTAACCGGTTAGTGCCTTGTAGTTGTTTGGTTAAAATGGATGATAAGTGATAAGTATACATCAATCGGTTAGTGTTTTTAGATGCTCACTAGGTACTTATGTGAATAATGGTGTTACTTGCTTGATTGGTTAAATGATGAATGAGATGTGAACTATTGTGCTTTGAATGATTGATGATGCTTATCACCATCCGATTCATGATGATAAAATAGGGCAAATATTGTGTTTAATGATTGTCTTGATACTTGGTATATGTGTCACATAATTCTTGTTCATAAATCTCGTGTTATAAGTTGTAGAACTAAGGTTATATGCACGTGCCTTGAAGATTAAGATGAATGATAAAACCCTAGTGTTGAAATACATGACTATGCTATGAATTTTTGAATGAGATTTGAACATGATAAAAACCCTAATGATGAACAAGTTTGATTGTGTTATGAATATTTGATAAATGCTTGTTTGATCCGTTTGAATTAGGATTTAGGCAAGAAAACATGTTAGTAAAATTCTATTGGATAGTACATAAAAGTCATGCACATGAAATCCTATTGGTTAGTACATATCTTGGCTGGCATTCTAGAAACAACAATGTTGGAGTTGAAACCTTCGGTCTCGACTCGAGACCATCTCCAAGTTACTCAAAACAGATTTCAGGGACTCGAGACCACCAAGGTCTCGACTCGAGATCTTCCGATTGCGACTCGAGATCCCTAAGGTTGCGACTCATACCTGCACTACTCGAGACCACCCCACTACAACCCGAGACCATTTGGTTGCGACCCGAGACCTCTCGGTCTCGACTCGAGACCACCTTGTCTCGAGTGGGCTGCTTGTTTTCGTTATTGGGCCGCATCTAATGTTTGGACTGCATAATTACTGCTTCACTGTTTAACTGGACTATGTGTTAACTGTTAATGTTTGACTGTGCAATTATTAGAGCAGGCCCAATACCCTCGTATGTTTTATATGCTACGTGTTAGATACGTGTACCATATACGTGATTACTTGTGTCCGAGCCTGACCCACATTGGTAACCATATTAGGACGTGGTGACCAGCATATTTAACCAAGTAAACTAAACTGCCGAGCAACCCACGGTGAGTTCACACACTAAAAGCATGCGTCCCAGGGAGGGACACGAAAAAAAATCAAGAACAACTTTTAATCTACTATTTCCGGGGGAAAGTGCGTTTGGGTATTATTTATAAATCACAACTAGCAAAACTAAACGAATCTCTATCACCTTAAGTCCCTGCTTACAGTACCGATTAATCGCCGGGGGCGAACGGGTTATTAGTTGATAGCGCTATTAGGTTTGACAACCTCACACCGTGACCGGGGGAGATCGGGCGTGAGCTAGTAGACCTTGCATCTTCTCGTCAACAGTTTCGGTAACATCAGTTTAGTAGCTTTCATATGGGGTAGCTCCCCATGTCGTGATTATAAATGCTTTATCTAAACAACCTACGTTTTCGAAAAGTTAAAACTGGACCCCTCGTGAACTCGCCAACATTTTTGTTGACACCCTACTGCATGCTTTGCAGGTACCCAGTAACTCAGGAGCTTGCGGTTTGGGGAAGTGTAGTGGTCGTCTAAACCCGTGTGTTGGGTTCTAAATAAATCTTGAACTATGAACTTTGTTTAAATTGTTTTGCCTATGCTTCCGCGACTTACTTAAATTGTTATTTGAAGTTAAACTTTTGAACTTAAAAACTACGATGTATTACTAACTATTATGGTTGGTGATCATTCTCACTGTTTACTAATGTTCAGTGTAATTGGTGGCTGGATCCTGGTCAGTCACGCCTCCAAGCGGTGGTACTCCGCATGTGGATTTTTGGGGGTGTGACAGACCCAAGTGGACAGTTCCTAATGTAAGGCTCTAATTGGGCTCAAGTCTATATGGAAGTTAACAGTTTAGGGATTGAGGTTACAATAAGCTAGCCGCATAGGGCTTAGGCCCATATACTTGGGCCGACAATATGCGAGCTTCACAAGCTTTGGGCGATCCAAACGTACATTCAACATAAAAATAGGTATAGGCTCACTTAATCCCGTTTGGGTTTCGCTAAGCCCATCCATGATCCACTTAGACTTATTTAAATGTTTAGGGAATATAAGCAGCCCGAACATAAGTGTCAGCTACTAAACAAAACTATTTCACGTTACGCTTAAGTTTAACAGAATTGTGACGGCACAAATTAAAGTTACTGACCTCGAAGTTTCGGGTTGTCACAATTTGTTTATGTTGAATGTAGGTAAATCCTCATTTTAGGTGACTTGGCAATTTGGAGCGAGCATATGCACACAATATGACCATCAAGCGCTTCCATTATTTGTATAAATGTTTTGGGTCAAAAAGCTTGTTTGTATAGTCTTGTTAGTCGTTGCACTTTTTAACATTTGATGTTATGTTTTTAGTCGTGTCTAGTCGAACGGGTTGTAGACTTACTTGTTTTGTTGATGGTTAAAACAGGGATATGCTCGTCTTATGGATGGGTCATGCCCAATTTTTATTAAATTAGTGTACAAATGTTATTGACTTCATCATTCTAAATTATGAAAAGCTTGGACTCTTTTGAAAAGTTTAATTTATACAGTCCTTTGGTCGTCATTTTATTAGACGTAGATGTGTGTCTAACAAGTTGGTATCAGAGCCAAGGTTTGAGGGATTCGAGCATATGAGGTGATGCTTGAACTCAAATCGACGGCTCGTTCAAAAGTGTGCTCGCTCCAAGATCGCCAATGAGGTAACAATTTAAGTTTTTGGTATACGCAAGTATGTGTAATGTGCTTGTAAAGTTAAGTTAAGTATGTGAAGGGGTAGTTATGGAGGGTAATCCTTATGGATTCTATGTGTATCATGAAAATAATCACTATGGTATTAGCACTTGTCTTGACACTATAGTAATCCTTATGGATTCTATGTGATTTCATAGGTTCAAGACCTAGTAGAATCGTGACAAGGAACTACACACATAGTGATAAACTTATTAACTTGGTAGAGGATTTATATAATCACTATCAAGGGTTCGGTTTTAAGGATTATTATAGTCGTATTATGTACATAATAATATATATATAGTCATGTAGGAGGCGGGAGGTTGAACCTTCCACTTTGGTACCTCTTGGTGTCATGAGTCAAGTAGGAGGTGGGAGGTGAAACCCTCCACTTTGGTACCTCAAATGATATGTTAACATATAGGTCATGTAGGAGGTAGGAAGGCGAACCTCCCATTTAGGAACCTCATAGATATGTACAAGAAATAATACAATTTAACTAAGCAAAACATCAAGTGATGTGTGGACTTGTTTATAGAGTGTTTAGACACTCATATTAAGTGTAAAACAACCTTGGTTTGGCTTTACAAATCATATAATAGACTATAAGCATAAGAACACAAGTTTGTGTGAAGTATACAAGAGTTTAGAAAGTTTTAAAACAAAACAGAAAGTTTATGGACACTTTAAGGGTATTTCCAGGTCTGATTTCTCCAAGGAGAGATCAAGGAATCATGCCCAAAGATTATCCAAGCATTTAGAAAGAAGAATCAAGTGATTTGGTTGAGTTTTGAGCAAGTTATGCTCACTTTTGTAAGGAGGTATGAATCTGCCCAAATTTCAGAATTTGCTAGAGTTTGAGAGTGATTTCGTAGAGATTAGAGGGTTGTGAAAGTGTAGAATGGCTTGGAGAGGGTGTGTATTTATAGGGGAGAAGTTAGGAAGTGGTTAGGAGGGTTTTAATGGGGTTTAGAGTGATTGGGGAGATGGGTTTTGTTGGGATTCGTGCATAATTCGCGAGCTGGAAACACAATCTGCCCGCCAGACCCCCTTACGGAACATAAGGGGTAGGGCTTACGGTCCGTAAGCCTTTGGCAGAAAGCACAACATTTTATTTCTTCAATTTAATGGTTTGCAATATGTTCCATTGATATATATTACGTGTTTTATGACCATTTTAGGGTATTTAGGTGTATAAGGCATGTTCTAAGGGTCACATAAGTATAAAACAAGTATGATTAAGCATAGGACTCGTACATAAGTATGGTACGAAGTATGCATGTCACGTATTGGTGGATTTATAACACGTTTGCAATCGTCACGAATACGTGCCAATTGTTTCGCAAGTTAAACATATGGATATATAAGAAGTATGTATACACAAGTTTGGAGTAAACACAAGTTTTATTTATGAATTCAAGTCCCGTATTTTACAATGATTACGATGAAAGAATGATTACAAGAACACAAGGTTTCCAAAAATAGATTTACAAGCGATGGTTTCTAAACATAGGAAGTATGAAAACGCAGGGCGTTACAGTCTCCCCTCCTTTAGGAAATTTCGTCCTGAAATTTATTCAAGAGGTAGACTTGAAGAGTTTTGGCAAAAACTTGATACTTGGAAATTTTGAAACGTTTCGAAAAGTATGAAATTCTAGGGGAGAAAAGTAAATTAGCTTTGTAAGAGGATTTGTTTGGCTAAAATGGTTTTGGGGCATAGGCATGAGTGAAACGTGCATAGGTAAAACGATTTTGAATTGCTAAATTTGGAGTTGCTTTACAAATGTGTTACGAAGGAGGTCTTCATATAATGGTTTAAAATCAATAAAAAGTGAGGTAGGTTGCATAGGAAGTTTTTAAGGTAGCATAAGACCACATATTCGTAAAATTTGCTTCTAGAGTGGAACGAGAAAACTTGGTAAAATCAAGTATTAACGACCTACTAAATACGTTTACACGAAAATAAAGAATAGAGAGACGGTTCTAAAGGTAATAAGATAAGTTAGGATTCGAATGTTTAAACAAGCTTGATTGTGAACGAGGTTCGTATGAAAGAATGGATAATGGGGTATAATACGAGTATAGAAGTGAGCGATTGACCTTTAAAGAATGCAAGCATAAGAATAGCGTAAGCGTTGGATAGATGAACGTAGTGTGTTAAGGATGAAGTCTCGTCACGGATAATCGGATATAATGCGTTTGTGAGTTGTATAAAGTTTGTATTAGGTCTAATTAGGTCTGCAAAACACTGAACTTCTCATGGTACGTTTTACGAAAGTTTAGTAACATGCTGAAAACACTTATATATAGGAAGTACCAGCGGCGTATCCACCATGTTTTGATCATGTTATGTCCGTCCCGTTATTCGGTGTCATGTTACGTTCCGTGTCTTGCCATACACAGTAATACACTCTATGATTCTCATGCGTCTATCACTATAATCCCGTGTGCACCCGCGATTATTTTGATCGTTGCATGATCCGCATAGCTTGTACTAGTTGTGCATGAATCAGGGTTTACATAATTTAAAAAAAAACAAGAATGTGTACGTATAAGAATATAGTATGTAAGCAAGTCCATGCTTAAGTATGTATGGGACCCACGCAAGTGAATCCCTCGGATTACGCTCGCGTGTAGGTACGAATGTATGAGTATGAATAAAAGTATGAGCATAAGCTTAAGTATGAATACGCATGTATGTATGAGCACAAACATAAAAGGTGTAAGTAGTATGTGTATAAGCGTAAGCATAAAACTTATAAGTAGTAAGTGTATAAGTATAAACATATAACGTATAAGTAGTACGTGCATAAGTATAAGCATAAAACGTATGAAAGTAAGTGTAGGTATGAATATTAAAATTTTACGTATATAGTGTATGTTGGGACATCATAGATTTAAGTGTATATAATCGTTCAAAAGGTTAAGTATGTAAATACAACCTATTATAATTGAAATTGCCACATTAAAATGACTAAAACGTGTATGATGACATGTATGTATATTTGTTTAAACGAAACGTTGAGTTTATCATATCCAAATTAGATTGGGCTTGGTTTGAAAGGTAGAATATAGTTTGCATATGTAAAAGGATATAAAGTACTCATTGGTTAAGCATAATGCATTTTGTAATGAATGGAAATGCTACTTTTGTTTTAAAAGAGTTTACGAAGTCCAAAGATGGTCGGTCTCCAAGAAGTCTTCTTGCCCACGTGTTTTGTAAATTGGTGTAGAAAAAAGGTTTTCAATCAAAATAAGTTCGTTTCATTAAACAAGAAATTATGAATTTAGGAGGTTCTTGTGAAACGAGGATCCTTAGAAAAGAATTTTTTTAGCAAAAGGACTTAGTGATTGTTAATAGTTCTAACAAATGATTCGTTGAGGTTGAAAAGAGTCCTTGGTAAAACGATCATATAACGTCCATAAGATCTTATAGGTGTAAAAGAAAGGTTGGTTTGATCCTCCGATTGAGAATGAAAGTCTTTAGTTTGATGATATATATCATGAGTGCGTTTTAGTGATTAAGTCGAATATGGAGTTCATGGGCAAGAGATTCCTTGGACCGATTAAATTGATAGGTAGCATTTCGTAAGGTTTGGAAATTTGTGTAGTAAAACGTTTAAGAATCTCGTGTATTTGAGTTAGGTGAAAATAGGTTGTAGGATAGAAAATACGCTTGATAAAGCAATATATTTTGAAATCGTACACGTATGTATTTTGAATAATGATCAATAATTTAGGTATAAAACATGATCGAGTTTGCATAATGAGATATTTTGAAGAGACGTTTTGGTAACGGTCACCTAGGTAAGGGAATCACCCATAACTCGTTGGTGAGGTCGTTTTTATGAAAAGAGGAGTGGAGTTAATCGTCAAGGTAAGGAAATAACTCATATCTCGAAGATATGTCTCCACTTATTGTTACAAGGAATATGAATTTAAATTATATGAAATCATGCATATGTATAAGTGTATGAAAAAGATTTAGTATGTTGTGTGTGTGTGAGGAAAATATCGAAGGTAAATTTGAATTTGAAAGATTTCATCGTATAAAATAAATAATAGTAACACATGTTTGATTAAAATTCGGATGGTTCCAAAACGGA
The DNA here is from genome assembly GCA_030545235.1 of Helianthus tuberosus. Taxonomy (NCBI): domain Eukaryota; kingdom Viridiplantae; phylum Streptophyta; class Magnoliopsida; order Asterales; family Asteraceae; genus Helianthus; species Helianthus tuberosus. The sequence goes on from JARYGA010043149.1 coordinate 8,590, forward strand.
ACTTTTGACTAACCAAAGTGGTCGAAAGGTCTTTCGAATTTGAGGAGCATGCTTTGGCCTAATAGGTGGAATACTCTCGTCGACAAGTCGGTTAATGGTATTTACCCTTCCGGTTACTACATGTCCCAAATCAATTGAAATTTCGAGACTTGGCGGGATTTATGAAAATCAAAGAATAGAACTAGTCGACAAGGTGCGGGTTTCACCCCTAACTTGATGATTTTGTATCCTAAGTGTGGTTGGTACTCGTTGGGTCAAAATTTAATTTTGCCACTTGACGAGGGTCCACTAGAATTTGAAATTTGAATTTCTCCATCAAGGTGAGGATTTCACTCCTAACTTGATGGTGAATTTCATGTAAAAAGAAAAGTAGATAGATTGAGAGTTTTTCACCAAATTGTGGGTTTCACGCCTATTTTGGTGAAGTCGTCTCGTTTGTGTATTACGAGTGGTTTTGATTATAAACGAGTAAAAGACGTATTCTCAAAATAATGATAACAAGTATAAGCGTAATAAGTATCTCAAGAAATAATATGTAAAAGATATTTCAAGGGTAGCACATAAAGGGTGGAACGATACCATAAGTATTATCAAACAAAGCATGTATTAACACATAAGAATAGCATGTCAAGTATGATACATAAGGATAAAAAATGACACATACGTTAAAAAGGCTCAAATAGAATAAATAAGAAACACATAAAGTGGCATGCGTGTAGTTTCAAATAAAGCGTAAGAATAAGGCTCTAAACTATAGACTAGGTAAAAGCATGGCAATTCTACCTAATTCCCTATAGTTATGGCTCTGATACCAATCTGTCACACCCCAACCAATGGCGGAAACATCGGGATGAGACGAAGTGTGAAGATTGCTCGAGACATCATAACACTAATAATCGTGACAAGTATTTAAATAGTAAATTTCATTTCATTTCATTTCTAAAGAATCAATTACAAGAGTTTGAACCAAGTACAACATGAATAATGGAATATAATACAAATAAAATACAAAGTTTAAAGTGTGTATCTAAGCATCCTACTAGATTCCATGCATCATCAACATCATCGCTAAACCTGCAACATGTTTTAATAAAGTTCAATGCAAAAGCAAAGGCGAGTACACAAGGTTTGAATAAGTATAGCATAAGTATAAAAGCGTTTTACTCGAATCCACATGGCAATTTGTAAGCAAGGTAACTAGCATGCATATCATTACGTATAAACCCAAAGTGTCCACTAGTATTTAGCATCCCTCGCCACAAAAGTGACGAGACCGTATAGTATAATGACCTAACAATCCCCCGTCGGGTGGTGTGCTACTCCTATAGCACTATAATTGTTAAGCGAGGGTATAACATAGTAATGGCATAAGCATGTATTATCTAGCATAACAAGTAGCATGTATAACGGATTGAGTTCGCAGAGTAAGTTTAAGTGTGTGTAAGTGTAATTTTTGTATGGTAACATGTTACAACCCAAAAGTGGTTTAAAATGTAAATGGGTCAAGTGTACTCACAAAATTCGCATATGCTTTCCGATTATCCAACGCGACGAAGTTGATGAGGTTTGAAGGTTGAAAGTGTAAGGGTTAAAGTTCAAGTATGTTTAGAGTCGAGATTCGGAATTAAGATTCAAAGAATAACAAAGTATGTATCATGAAAATAATCACTATGGTATTAGCACTTGTCTTGACACTATAGTAATCCTTATGGATTCTATGTGATTTCATAGGTTCAAGACCTAGTAGAATCGTGACAAGGAACTACACACATAGTGATAAACTTATTAACTTGGTAGAGGATTTATATAATCACTATCAAGGGTTCGGTTTTAAGGATTATTATAGTCGTATTATGTACATAATATATATATATAGTCATGTAGGAGGCGGGAGGTTGAACCTTCCACTTTGGTACCTCTTGGTGTCATGAGTCAAGTAGGAGGTGGGAGGTGAAACCCTCCACTTTGGTACCTTGAATGATATGTTAACATATAGGTCATGTAGGAGGTAGGAAGGCGAACCTCCCATTTAGGAACCTCATAGATATGTACAAGAAATAATACAATTTAACTAAGCAAAACATCAAGTGATGTGTGGACTTGTTTATGTAGGTTAGCCTAGGCTAGCCGAATAGTCACACCATCTTCAAGTTCAAGACTTGGCACCACTTGTGAGTTAAGAACTCGATTAAAACAGAAAGTTTAGAGTGTTTAGACACTCATATTAAGTGTAAAACAACCTTGGTTTGGCTTTACTAATCATATAATAGACTAGAAGCATAAGAACACAAGTTTGTGTGAAGTATACAAGAGTTTAGAAAGTTTTAAAACAAAACAGAAAGTTTATGGACACTTTTAGGGTATTTCCTGGTCTGATTTCTCCAAGGAGAGATCAAGGAATCATGCCCAAAGATTATCCAAGCATTTAGAAAGAAGAATCAAGTGATTTGGTTGAGTTTTGAGCAAGTTATGCTCACTTTTGTAAGGTGGTATGAATCTGCCCGAATTTCAGAATTTGCAAGAGTTTGAGAGTGATTTCGTAGAGATTAGAGGGTTGTGAAAGTGTAGAATGGCTTGGATGGGGTGTGTATTTATAGGGGAGAAGTTAGGAGGTGGTTAGGAGGGTTTTAATGGGGTTTAAAGTGATTGGGGAGATGGGTTTTGGTGGGATTCGTGCATAATTCGCGAGCTGGAAACACAATCTGCCCGCCAGACCCCCTTACGGACCATAAGGGGTAGGGCTTACGGTCCGTAAGCCTTTGGCAGAAAGTACAACATTTTATTTCTTCAATTTAATGGTTTGCAATATGTTCCATTGATATATATTACGTGTTTTATGACCATTTCAGGGTATTTAGGTGTATAAGGCATGTTCTAAGGGTCACATAAGTATAAAACAAGTATGATTAAGCATAGGACTCGTACATAAGTATGTTACGAAGTATGCATGTCACGTATTGGTGGATTTATAACACGTTTGCAATCGTCACGAATACGTGCCAATTGTTTCGCAAGTTAAACATATGGATATGTAAGAAGTATGTATACACAAGTTTGGAGTAAACACAAGTTTTATTTATGAATTCATGTCCCGTATTTTACAATGATTACGATGAAAGAATGATTACAAGAATGCAAGGTTTCCAAAAATAGATTTACAAGCGATGGTTTCTAAACATAGGAAGTATGAAAACGCAGGGCGTTACAGATTTCATGGCATGCCATCCCGCAACGTATGATGGTAAAATCGATCCGATCGCATGCCAAAGGTGGATTTCGAACATAGAAGCGGTATTTATACGAAGTCGGTGCGATAAGGAAGACCAGGTGATGTTCGCTACAGGTCAACTCACGTTTTAGGCGAAAGATTGGTGGGATGCGCATAGTAAGGAAGTTGGGGAGGACAAGCTGCAAGAGATGACTTGGTAAGATTCAGCTGTTGATAAGATTCAGGAGGATTTTGTCACGACCCCCGACCCACCCTGAACGGAATCAGAAGCCGTGAACAGTCCCGTGGTACCGGTGATTAATTTTATAAAACATTGCAGCGGAAATTTCATCAGGATCGTGAGTTAGCAAAAATATCAGAGTTTAGAAACACCGGATTTTATTTATTAAATAGATGGGATAAACCCATGTTTTATAAAGGTAGCTTTAATAAGAATAATTTGTTTACATAAAACAATATTTCTTAATTTGATTTAATTAATAAAATAAGCCACTTCTTGAAGCCTTTCAGTGTCGTATCCAGCTCTTATTCCAATCTACTGTAATTACCTGAAAAATGTTTGAAAAAGGGGTTGTCAGCGAAAATACTGAGTGAATTCATTCCATTTTTATAAAATATATTGTTATACCTTACAGTATTAAGGTTTTTATATCTATTTATATTTATCTAACTAAATCAGTATTTGTTACATAGCCGTAGTTCCAATATGACATTAATCATATCACCTATTGGCTCACGTTTGTCCAATAGTGAATTTATCAAGTAATTATATTTTACTATTATTCAATTTATCTGTCACTAGGCGATTCCTGTGACTATAATCATATCATTGTTGATCATTCTGATTCTATAACACTGTTGATCATTCTCTCAACTAGTGCTTTTGGTCATGTCACCGTTGATCATTCTTTCAACTAGTGACTCATATCATATTACTGTTGATCATTCTTTCAACTAGTAATTTCTATTCATAACACTGTTGATCATTCTCTCAACTAGTGTCTTTGGACATGTCACTGTTGATCATTCTCTCAACTAATGATTCCGGACTTAATTGTGTCCCGTGACATTTCTTTGTCAATTATAATTCTTATGGCATAAAACCATTTAATACAGAAAATGACATATATCATGTTATGTCAAAATATAATAACTTTAAAATATAATATGTCAATTAAATAATTGAAATATCATTATTTAATATATTAACGTGACTAAGACTAAAATATAATCTTAGTAGAATGCATAATTTCTACTGTTATTGTAGTCATGCTAATGTTGACTAACTTTCTGGCAAATAATAACGAGAATCAAATAATAAATAAAACCTTTCATATCGGCAGGTAATATAAAAACTTAATCACTGTAAGTATAACTGGTAACCGTTTAGGATTTTGTAAAAGCCTTTGTAATTATAATTGTATCACAAAAAGGTGATAAAACTGTGAGAAAATAGAGTGGACTCACAAACTGTGAGAAAAGAGAAATGAACTCACATTGCAGATTTCTTACGGGCAAAGCTTAGTCTACAGATAATCCTTGATATATTGCAGATTTAATTTGAGCAGAGCTTAGCCTATTTCTTATCCTTGTAACCTAGTGCATACAAACTAGGTAATTAACCAATACAGCACTTACGATAACTCACGAGATCAAATTCTCACAACGAACGACAAAGTGCGATACTTAAACATCCATCGAATTAACGACGAACGACAAAGTACGATACTTAAACATCCATCGAATTAACGACGAACGACAAAGTACGATACTTAAACATCCAGCGGATTCACAACTAAGGACAGAGTATAGTCCGATTTCGGACAGCACTCAACATCCCGTCGAAATCACGACGAATGACAAAGTATAACCCTAATGTGGGCAGCACTTAAACATCCATTGGATATATTGATCGATCGGACAATGAATCGTAATAGCGATCGAGTTAATACCCTATGCAGCAGCACCCCGCTATACTAATTAGTGATTTAGTGTGTGTTAATTGAAGTAATTGGACGATATCTCCGCGCCTGAGTTGAATTTTATCGTCGAACGAACGCACAGAAGCAAGTCCCAAAGCCTGCTATTTATACACCAAATTGGCATTTGTTACGGACCGTAACAAATATTCCTTACGGTCCGTAAGGAATACTTTTTCTCCATATTGTTGCCACGTGTGTTTGAAGTGCAGGTGAGTCGACGTTTCGATTAAATTCGAATTTTATAATAAGTTATAAAGATAATCATCGAGTAGGAAATGCCCCCCTGAGTTTTAGGGGCCCTGATCCTGATTCTGATTGTTCTGAAATTTGTAGGTTTTGCGCAGAATCACTTGGGTCTCTCAATTAGGGTTTTCTATTGAATAAAATAATAATATAAATAGGATTTTTAATGAGGATTGTTACATTCTCCCCACCTTAATAAAAATCTCGTCCTCGAGATTTGTTGGAATAAGTAGGAATACTTTTTCTTCATCCCAGATTCCAGCTCCCAAGTGTATTTATGATATTTCTTGGAGACTTATGTTATATTCTAGTCAATAAAAACAATATTAAGGTAGATGACACATAATTTGAATATCAAACGAATTATACAATAAATAGGACTCAATGGTTCAACTGAATTAGTTCAAGAAATCGATGTCAAACGGATGAGATGAAATGATATAATTTCAAATGTGATTAGGTTCAAGCCAACAAATATATGATATTTAGAATGAATGTGAAGAACTTTTTGAATCAAATAAAAATTCTTTTGTCAAAAGAAAGCTTACTTTGATTGGCAACTGAAGAAGACTCAGAATCAACTAGTTCAAAATGAAATAGAAGCACGAAAATAATTTGTCAACTATCGAACTATAATAAGAGAAAAATCAGGGTGTTGACATTGAGTTGTAAGGATATACCGAAATACAACAGAGTTTAGTGTATCATTGTCTTAATACATAATTGTATCAAGACTATTTTCAAATGATGAGTCAAACGAAATACATACGTGGTTTTGAATGATTCGTATGCTTTTTAATTAGCCCAAGCTATAATTTTATAACGACGCCGCAAGGTGTCGTCATGATTGAAATAATTTAATAATTACGGTGACCGAATAATTTCACCGTGTAATCAACGGAAAAATGAAGTAAATTGGGATATTTGAATAGGATTTTCAAATGAAAAGATCAAATGAATATTTCGATAAATGATGAAAGAAACGTTAAGAGGTACACCGGAATATGATATGAATTTGTGTACACTTATCTTAACACATAATTATATTAAGACTGTTTAAGATGATGAACCAACAGAAATTAAAATTCGTTCATCAGGAGTGAAAATGAGATTATCTCAAGATTCAAATTAAAGAAAATGCCACCACGAGGTGTCATAGTAATTAAAAATAGTAGCGGTGAATGAAACGAATTTCACCATGCTTTAAATCAAATGAAGTAAATCCGAATGTTTCAAATAAATCTAGTAGGATTGAAATCGAAATACTTGAATAATGTTTTTCGATCAAAGATGATAAAACAATAAGGATTACGAAACGCTCGAGAGATACACTGAAATATGAAATGAATTTGTGTATCATTATCTTAGCACATGATTGTGTTAAGATTGATTTTATAGAATAAACCAACAAAGCGGATTCAATAGAAATGAATAATTAAACCCGTATACAACGAGATTAGCACAAGCTTCAAATTTTGTGAAAACGTCACCACAAGGTGATCGTGACCAAATGAATGTTTCGGTGAAAGTGAAAACCAAACAATTCTGTTATGGTTTTGAATAGACGAAGTACTTGACATAATGTATTGATTTATAAACTTTTATTTGTACTAGGGTCAAATAATAACTTAACTTAGATATTATTTATCAGCGATTACGTCTGGAATTATTTCTGCTTCTTGCGTAGTAAGTACGAATGCTCACGCGTTCTTCTTAGCTCCGTCTGTTGTTCTGGCCTTGTTGTCGAATGCTTTGGTTAGTTTAGGGCAATATGGTTTAATGTGTCCTGTTTCTCCGCAATTGAAACAAACATTAGTTTTCCTTCTACACTCTTCCTCTATATGTCCAGTCATCTTGCAGAAGTCACAGTAGGATGTTCTCCTAAAACGGCATCTTCCTGAATGCTTTTTATTACAGCTTCTGCAGATAGGTTGCTCCATTGATGATTCAGTTCCTGTTTTCTTGTAGAATTCTTGGGAAATTTTCTGGGCTAACTCTTTCTTCTTGTTTTCTTCTCTTGTGCGGATTAGTCCATCTGTCAGCATGTTAGCTAGTTCGACTGCTTCTTCAATAGTCTGTGGTCTAGTGGCCTTAACTATGTCTCGAATTTCGCTAACTAATCCCCAAATATAACGAGAAATTAATACAGGTTCTGGCGAAGCTAGAGTTGGTACCATTCTTGCATATTCGAAGAACGTGGTCGTATATTCACGACAATTCACATCTATCATTTTATGATTTAGGAACTTGTTAGCCATTCGTTCCTTTTCATAAGGAGGACAAAATTTTCTTTCTGCCATTTCCTTGAATTTTTCCCAATTCATGGAATAAGCAATGTCACTTCCTTTTGCCTGAAGAATTGTATTCCACCATTCTAAGGCTTCTTCCTTAAAGAGATTGGATGCATACATCACCTTATCTTCTTCGGCACATTTGCTGATTGTAAGAACAACTTCTGTCTTTTCCAACCATCGCAGAGCAGCCGTGGCTCCTTCTCTGCCGGCGAACTCAGTTGGTTTACAGGCTAGAAATTCTTTGTAGGTACACCCGAGAGTCATCGCCTTCTTTTTCTTAGGAAATGGGGTTTTGATAATATCATCATTACCTCCATTGACACTATGGCTAAAACCATCGTCACGAGTATGCTTGCTACTCACAACTTTGGTAGGTTCTACGGTATTTTTAACAGCTTTAATTATTAAAGGTAAAGCATTAGCTATTCCTTGAGCTATTAAATTTTCTATAGCATTTTTATCCAAAGGATTTTCATTATTAGCATTAACTTCTGGATTATGTGGTACTTCATTCGACATCTGAATTGCAAACATTTTTAATATCACAGAATAGTTAGAACAAAACAATACTTCCAGGATATTATATGTGCATATCGAAACATATATTCATATATAACACATATGTTAATTTGTATCAGTTTCCTAACTTTATTGTTTAAGTTTAGGTATTAAAAGAACACCTAAATAGCTTAAACAAGTGGCTCTGATACCACCTTCTGTCACGACCCCCGACCCACCCTGAACGGAATCAGAAGCCGTGAACAGTCCCGTGGTACCGGTGATTAATTTTATAAAACATTGCAGCGGAAATTTCATCAGGATCGTGAGTTAGCAAAAATATCAGAGTTTAGAAACACCGGATTTTATTTATTAAATAGATGGGATAAACCCATGTTTTATAAAGGTAGCTTTAATAAGAATAATTTGTTTACATAAAACAATATTTCTTAATTTGATTTAATTAATAAAATAAGCCACTTCTTGAAGCCTTTCAGTGTCGTATCCAGCTCTTATTCCAATCTACTGTAATTACCTGAAAAATGTTTGAAAAAGGGTTTGTCAGCGAAAATACTGAGTGAATTCATTCCATTTTTATAAAATATATTGTTATACCTTACAGTATTAAGGTTTTTATATCTATTTATATTTATCTAACTAAATAAGTATTTGTTACATAGCCGTAGTTCCAAAATGACATTAATCATATCACCTATTGGCTCACGTTTGTCCAATAGTGAATTTATCAAGTAATTATATTTTACTATTATTCAACTTATCTGTCACTAGGCGATTCCTGTGACTATAATAATATCATTGTTGATCATTCTGATTCTATAACACTGTTGATCATTCTCTCAACTAGTGCTTTTGGTCATGTCACTGTTGATCATTCTTTCAACTAGTGACTCATATCATATTACTGTTGATCATTCTTTCAACTAGTAATTTCTATTCATAACACTGTTGATCATTCTCTCAACTAGTGTCTTTGGACATGTCACTGTTGATCATTCTCTCAACTAATGACTCCGGACTTAATTGTGTCCCGTGACATTTCTTTGTCAATTATATTTCTTATGGCATAAAACCATTTAATCCAGAAAATGACATATATCATGTTATGTCAAACTATAATAACTTTAAAATATAATATGTCAATTAAATAATTGTAATATCATTATTTAATATATTAACGTGACTAAGACTAAAATATATTCTTAGTAGAATGCATAATTTCTACTGTTATTGTAGTCATGCTAATGTTGACTAACTTTCTGGCAAATAATAACGAGAATCAAATAATATATAAAACCTTTCATATCGGCAGTTAATATAAAAACTTAATCACTGTAAGTATAACTGGTAACAGTTTAGGATTTTGTAAAAGCCTTTGTAATTATAATTGTATCACAAAAAGGTGATAAAACTGTGAGAAAATAGAGTCGACTCACAAACTGTGAGAAAAGAGAAATGAACTCACATTGCAGATTTCTTACGGGCAAAGCTTAGTCTACAGATAATCCTTGATATATTGCAGATTTAATTTGAGCAGAGCTTAGCCTATTTCTTATCCTTGTAACCTAGTGCATACAAACTAGGTAATTAACCAATACAACACTTACGATAACTCACGAGATCAAATTCTCACAACGAACGACAAAGTGCGATACTTAAACATCCATCGAATTAACGACGAACGACAAAGTACGATACTTAAACATCCAGCGGATTCACAACTAAGGACAGAGTATAGTCCGATTTCGGATAGCACTCAACATCCCGTCGAAATCACGACGAATGACAAAGTATAACCCTAATGTGGGCAGCACTTAAACATCCATTGGATATATTGATCGATCGGACAATGAATCGTAATAGCGATCGAGTTAATACCCTGTGCAGCAGCACCCCGCTATACTAATTAGTGATTTAGTGTGTGTTAATTGAAGTAATTGGACGATATCTCCGCGCCTGAGTTGAATTTTATCGTCGAACGAATGCACAGAAGCAAGTCCCAAAGCCTGCTATTTATACACCAAATTGGCATTTGTTACGGACCGTAACAAATATTCCTTACGGTCCGTAAGGAATACATTTTCTCCATATTGTTGCCACGTGTGTTTGAAGTGCAGGTGAGTCGACGTTTCGATTAAATTCGAATTTTATAATAAGTTATAAAGATAATCATCGAGTAGGAAATGCCCCCCCTGAGTTTTAGGGGCCCTGATCCTGATTCTGATTGTTCTGAAATTTGTAGGTTTTGCGCAGAATCACTTGGGTCTCTCAATTAGGGTTTTCTATTGAATAAAATAATAATATAAATAGGATTTTTAATGAGGGTTGTTACAGATTTCTTACGCCTCCGACAGAAAAATGAAACGATAAACGAAATATCCAACACGTTCATGGATAAGATGAAGTTTTGCGGAGACTTTGTGAAGACAGAAAGAATGAGGATCAACCGATTTTATGGTATACTAAAGGCAGAATTAGGGAGTTCATCACTCCCTCAAAGTGTGAAACCCTTGACGAGCTTATCAATCTGGCACGGGATAGAGAAATTGAAATTAAGAGGCAAGAAGAGCGTGGTGAAAAATGGTCGATATAAAAGGGGACAAATGCAAGTCCATCTAAAAAGGCAAGGTTCCATGATCAGGGAAGGAAAGATAAGTCGAAGGAATGTATTACTCCTTGCAAGACATGTGGGAAGCTTCATACGGGGGAATGCCTTTTGGGTAAGAAAGGGTGCTACAAATGCGGTGAAGAAGGGCATACCTCCTACAAGTGCCCTAGCAACACGAATACCTGTTTCAACTTCTTCCAAAAGGGGCATGTTAAGTCAGAATGTCCTAAACTTCAGCAAGGGACGAAGAAAGAAGGAAAGAACGAGGATAGCTCTAGGGAAAAAGGAAGAATGTTCCAAATTACATCCGAAGAAGCTAAGTCTCACCCGAATGTGGTTTCAGGTATCTTCTTGTTAAATTCCTTGCCAGTGTACGTATTGTTTGATACCGGAGCCACCATGTCGTTCATTTCAAGTGAAATAGTGCAACACCATTCTTTTAGAATTGAAAGAATGATGGCACCCTTAGAAGTAGAAATAGCCGATAGTAAAAATTATTTATTGCACGAAATATGTAGAAATTGTAAGTTAACTATAGAAGACGAGGAATTTGACATCGACCTTATACTTATGATTTTGGGGGAATTTAAAGTAATAGTGGGTATGGATTGGATGTCCCAGAACCACGCGGAGATAAATTGTGAAAATAAGACTATAACTGTCCAAACTCCGAGTGGAAACCAATTAAAAATCCAAGGAGAAAGAAACGTAGAAGCGAAACTTTGTACTATTGCCCAAGCAGTCAAGTATGTAATTAACGGGAGTAGAGCATACTTAGCTTATGTAGTAGACGCTCGACAAACTCTCCCGAAACTCGAAGACGTTGAGGTCCTGAACGAATTTCCGGATGTATTTCCGGAGGAATTGCCGGGACTCCCTCCCGAACGAGAAATAGAGTTTTGCATCGAATTGAATCCGGGTGCGAAACCGGTTGCGAAAGCTCCCTATAGATTGGCTCCCACCGAGATGCGGGAGTTAATGACACAATTACAAGATCTGCTAGATAAGGGCTTTATACGCCCAAGTATGTCGCCTTGGGGAGCACCTGTCTTATTCGTTAAGAAGAAAGATGGGTCAATGCGCATGTGCATCGATTACAGAGAATTAAATAAGCTGACCGTGAAGAACCGCCACCCTTTACCTAGAATTGACGATCTTTTTGATCAATTGCAAGGGGCGAGTTGGTTCTCTAAGATTGACTTGCGTTCGGGGTATCATCAAGGCAGAGTATGAGGAGAAGACATTGCGAAGACCGCATTTAGAACCCGATATAGACATTACGAATTCCTAGTTATGTCCTTTGGGTTAACGAACGCCCCAGGAGCGTTTATGGATCTTATGAATCGGGTATGCCGACCTATGTTAGATAAATCCATGTTCGTATTCATAGATGATATCCTGGTCTATTCGCGAAGTAAGGCTGAACATGCGAGGCATTTGCGTGAAGTACTAGAAATTCTCTGTAAAGAAAAAATTTATGCGAAATTCTCAAAGTGTGCCTTCTGGTCAGAGAGGTGCAGTTTCTGGGTCATATGATCAATTCGGAAGGTGTTTTGGTAGATCCGTCAAAGATTGATGCCGTAATGAAATGGGTTACCCCGAAAAATCCAACTGAAATAAGAAGTTTTCTAGGCCTCGCGGGGTACTACAGAAGGTTCATACAGGATTTCTCGAAGATAGCCTTACCCCTAACGAAACTAACGAGAAAGAAGGAAAAGTTTGTGTGGGGTAAAGAACAGGACAAAGCCTTTCGAATTTTAAAGGAGAAACTGTCAAGTCCTCCGGTCTTGACATTACCGGACGGGACTGAAGACCTGGTTGTTTATTCAGATGCCTCACAACAGGGTTTAGGTTGCGTGTTGATGCAAAAGGGAAGGGTTATCGCATATGCTTCACGACAATTGAAACCACATGAGGTGAACTACCCGACACACGATTTGGAATTGGCCGCGGTGGTGTTTGCTTTAAAGATTTGGAGGCATTACCTATATGGTACGAGATGTACAATATACTCGGATCACAAAAGCCTCAAATATTTCTTTGAACAGAAAGACTTGAATATGAGGCAACGAAGATGGTTGGAACTGATTAAAGATTACGATTGCGATATCCTTTACCATTCGGGAAAGGGGAACGTGGTGGCGGACGCGTTAAGCCGAAAAGAGTCCCCACCTCCGATTCGAGTAAAATCCATGAAAATGGTAGTTACTCCATGTTTGCTTGATATGATACGAGATTCCCAAATAAAGTCGCTTGGAGCGGAGGACCTAAAGAAAGAAAGAGTAAAAGGAATAGCCGATAAATTAGAAGAAAATTCGACCGGACTCAAAACAAGATTCGGTAGAATTTGGATACCACGATTTTGCGAAGTCAAGACTGCTCTACTCGACGAGGCTCATAAGTCGCGATACTCCATTCATCCCGGGGCTACCAAGATGTACCGAGATTTGAAGACCAATTATTGGTGGCCGGGTATGAAACGCGTTATTGTAAAGTATGTCTCGAAATGCTTAACATGCTCTCAAGTGAAGGCGGAACATCAAAAGCCATACGGGGAGTTACAACCTTTAGAAATTCCAGTCTGGAAATGGGAGGAGTTAACTATGGATCTGGTTACCAAGCTTCCTAGAACGAAAAAGGGGCACGATGCAAAATGGGTAATCGTAGATCGTCTTACGAAAAGTGCCCACTTTTTTACCTATTCATGAAGCTTACTCTTCGGAAAGGATGGCTGAAGTTTATATGAACGAGGTAGTTTCTCGACACGGTGTGCTTGTGTCAATTGTCTCAGACAGGGACACAAGATTTACCTCTCGTTATTGGCAAAAGTTTCATGAAAGTATGGGCACGAAGCTAAACATAAGCACAACCTATCACCCTCAGACTGATGGTCAATCAGAACGAACCATCCAAACTCTTGTTGATATGTTAAGAGCTTGCGCCTTAGATTTTGGCGGAAATTGGGATGACCATTTACCACTAGCTGAATTTTCTTATAATAATAGCTATCATAGTGGTATTCAAATGGCTCCTTATGAACTGCTATACGGGTGGAAATGTAGGACTCCCGTATGTTGGGATGAAGTAGGGCAAAGAGAACTTGCACCAAGTGATTTAATAGTAATGACCAATGAAAAAATTGATTTGATTAGAGCTCGACTGAAAGCGGCCCAGGATCGGCAAAAAGCTTATCCGGACAAGAGAAGGCGTCCTATCGAGTTTCAAGTCGGGGATTATGTTCTATTGAAAGTATCACCATGGAAGGGCATAATCCGTTTCCGCAAGTGGGGTAAGTTAGGTCCTTGCTATATCGGACCATTTAAAATCTTGGCTCGAGTTGGAAGGGTTGCATATCGGCTAGAATTACCGTCTACGCTAGATGGGATACACAATACTTTCCACGTATCACAATTAAGGAAATGTCTTGCGGATGAGACAGCACTAGTGTCTCTCGACGACATCGAGTTGGACGAAGGGCTAAACTATGTCGAAAGACCAATAGCTATTAAAGACGTTAAGGTAAAGAATCTTTGTAACAAATCTGTGAGACAAGTATTGATTCAATGGAAACACCGGAAGGGGTCAGAACTTACATGGGAAGCAGAAGATGAAATGAGGAAACATTATCCTTTTCTCTTCGGTATGGAATTCTTGAATTTGATATTTGATCAGGTTTCGGGGATGAAACCTCCTTTAAGGGGGGTAGACTTGTAACACCCCAAAACTCGTTTAGTATAATAATAAGTGAAAATAAACAAATAAATTAACATAGTAATGAATTATGACAAGAATGATAAGTTAGTTTATGGGAAATGCCTAAGTTGAACACTCTTTCTAAGTGGGAGGGTTCAATATGTAAATAATAAACTAAATGTTTTAGTTAATAAACAAAAATTAAAAACCAAACACCCATATCTAGGTCTGGTCGATCGAGCAAGAGAGAATGGAAAGGGGGGGTGAAACCCTAACTTCAAGAATGCAAGAATTAAAGCCAAATTCATAAGATAATCCGGTGCATGAGTCCTCCTTTCGAAAATCTAACCCTAATTAGTGAAGAGGTAAGTTTAATTTTCCGAATTTGATGATTTGTAGAATGAGGGGTTCAACCCAATCTTGAATTTTGTGTCTAAATGTGAGAAATCTGAGTTAGGGTTACCTGTTAGAACAAGAATCATGTTTGATTCTAGGTTATTTGAAAGATTTTAGTAAAAATCCATTTTATGAATTTGTGTTATAAAAAGGATGATCAAAGTGATTATAGATATGTGAAATCTTGAAGTATGGTGATGTTGTAATGCTTGAATTATAGAAAATTTATCTAGGGTAAATAAATATATGAACAAGGATCAATTATGGATGAACTAAAATATGAAATAGTGGAAATTCATGCCTTGTATGTTTGTAAATAATGCTTGTAATTATGATGAACACCAAGTGTTTGATGAAATGCTTAAAAGAATAAATGTGCTTGATTTGAAAGATAAATGAATGAGATGTTGGTGTACTAAATAAAAGAATGAATGTGTGATTATAGGCGTGAAGGAGGAAGGTTCCAATACTAGGAAATCGGAAGGTTCACAAGATCGAGGTACGTTAGTATACGCCTTATTTCTATTATGTTGATATATATATAATAGTTTCGATTGTATTATGTTGATATGTTGAAATCGTGAAAATTGAAATCCATGATTGATTAGACGTAAAGTTAGATCCGTCATAAACGGATGTTGAGAATGAATAAGATACGAAAGAAAATGCATCATATCCGGTTCTTTCTAGTCGAACCGGGTATGGGAAGTTAAGTATGTAACGAATGAAAGTTTACTTAATCCGTCTAATCGGATTGAGGTGTAAGTGTATGTAAAGAATATATTCGTTCATCATGAATGAATCGAATGAAAGTTATAGTAACAATACCAAAACCCGTCGTTAGCGGGTAGGTTAAGAAAAGAATGCTAGTCTCTACATTGAGACGAGTTGTAATGAACCGTCTAACGGTTGATAATGTGTTGGAAAGATGTAAGGCCGCGATAGAAACTAATCGGGTTATTATTCGGTCGTGTTGGTAATGAAATACTAACTCATTTGTTTATGTTGAATGTAGGTAAATCTTCATCTTAGGTGACTTGGCAATTTGGAGCGAGCATATGCACACAATATGACCATCAAGCGCTTCCGTTATTTTGTATAAATGTTTTGGGTCAAAAAGCTTGTTTGTATAGTCTTGTTAGTCGTTGCACTTTTTAACATTTGATGTTATGTTTTTAGTCGTGTCTAGTCGAACGGGTTGTAGACTTACTTGTTTTGTTGATGGTTAAAACAGGGATATGCTCGTCTTATGGATGGGTCATGCCCAATTTTTATTAAATTAGTGTACAAATGTTATTGACTTCATCATTCTAAATTATGAAAAGCTTGGACTCTTTTGGAAAGTTTAATTTATAGGGTCCTTTGGTCGTCATTTTATTAGACGTAGATGTGGGTCTAACACATTGCACTCTAGTGATCCATGTAACAAGCTTGTTGTCATCCCAAGTTGTAACAATCATTTGTTTAATTATAATAGGTGATCGGTAGTTTCCATCACCCGGGGTTTTTTATGCCGGAGATCAACTCTTGATCAAGGGCTTTTTCCTCGTATAAATCCTTGTGTCACTTGTTCATACATTCATTTATTGATTCAAGCATCATACCTCACTATAAAAGATTTGGTTGCATTATCCTAGCCTGATTTTTGACCAAAACAGTTTGGCGCCCACCGTGGGGCAATTGGTGCTTCATTTCTGAAAATTTTTTGCTCATTGTGTTCATTTCGGTTCACTATCTTCAACCGTATGGCTTCTTCAACAAAGAACACTTCAAGCTCTATGCCGGCAGTCACTTCTTCACAGGGTGTTCCACCTTTGCCTCCACCACCTTTTGGATCCCAGAAGAATGCTGAAAATGCTGCAAAGAGACAAAGCCCCATTTTCCGAAAACCACCAACATCTGCTGTTTATTCCAACCCTACTAACAGTGATCTTTTTACTTTGATTTTGAAGATGAGGGATCGCATACAAGAGCATGATAAAACCAACGAAAGGATCCTCCGGGAGATTGGTGACATCAAGAAACAGAAGAAATCAGGGGAGGATCACTCTCCTCTGATACCTAGATCACTGGATTTTGACACTCCAGCTATAACCGCCCTGCAATCTGCAGCTCCAGACGTCCAGTACCAGAGTGGACCATTGGGAAGGCGTTATGGATCAACAACTATGAGTCAGGCTTTAGGGTCTCACTTCCAGCCTTCAGGAGCCTCTTACCAGCATCAGGAATCCTTCGTTAGCTCAGGAGGATATATGGGGACGCACACAATTCAAGGATCCTCTCAGGTTCAAGGATCCTCTTAGGTTCAAGGATCCTCTTAGGCTCAAGGATCCTCTCAGGTTCAAGGATCCTCCTTTCAGGTTTAAGGATCCTCTCAGGTTCAAGGATCCTCTCAAGTTCAAGGATCCTCCTTTCAGGTTCAAGGATCCTCATCTCAGGTTTATGGATCCATGGATTATCCTCCAAGACACCCAGTCACAGCACATCAAGGATCCAACGTCTTTCAGGATCAAGGATTCTTAAGGAATGTGCAACCCGAAAGTACAGATGTACATCAAGGAGACTTCATTCCAATGCAGACCATTGCTTCTTCTGGCCCTTCAGTCATACCAGAATCTCGTCAATATGGATTTACATCTGGAATTCCAAACTTGAATCCTCCGGGAGGTAACACTTTGAATAATTCTTATAACACTAACCATGGCTTTGTGCAGGATACATGTATCAATCAAGCTATGGCTAAGGAATTACAGAAACTAAAGGATATGATATCCAGCGTTCCAGGAGTGGTTAAGCCTATTCCTGAAATTGTAGATGGAAGCCACAGGATATCTCGCTATGCACCACCCATTTGTGATACAGAAATCCCAAAGAGGTTTCAAATACCAACCATGAAGCTATATGATGGCTCTACGGATCCAGAAGAACATGTAGCTCAATATAGAGAAAGGATGGAGATCAACCCCATCCTAGAGAGGTTAAAAGAAGCATGTCTATGCAAGGGTTTCGGATCCACACTCACATGATCAACTCTTAAATGGCTGCAAAGTCTTCCCCCTTATTCTATTACTTCATTTGCTAGTCTAGTTAACCTGTTTAATAGCCAATTTTCATGTAGTAGAAAATTTGAACGGTTAACTGGTGATCTATATAGGGTAACACAAGTTCAAAATGAATCACTTAGAGATTATATCACTAAATTCAGTAAAGAATCCTTAGATATTCCTAATCTGGATATAGCTACGGCTGTAGAAGCCTTTAAAATGGGGTTGCTTAGGGATTCATTATTCTATGATGATCTCGTCATGACCCCATGCAGGAATCTTGACGAAGTGAGAACCAGGGCCCTCAGATTCATCTGATTAGAGGATGATAAGAGGATCCAGAAAAGATTGGAAGGATCCTCGAGACAGGAAAAACAAGGATCCTACTTCAGGAACAACAAGTCCAAGTCTTACAACAAGACTGACAACCAAAGCGTGCATGCAGTAGAACCGGAAGAGGATGATAAGGATTATCCTCCCATTTCTGAATATTGTTTTTCTGTTGATAACAATGAACTAATTCTTGCAATGCAGAATCTAGGTGAGAAAGCAAGATGACCAAGGAAAAGTGATAAACCAGCTGCAACAAAAGACAAGTCCAAATGGTGTGCATATCATGAGGATTTCGGACATCTCACTGAAGAATGTATTGCACTTAGAAAAGAAATCGGTTACTTGTTAAGCAAGGGGCACTTGAAGGAGCTTTTGGGAAGAAAAAAGTCAAGGATCCAGGCTCACCTTAGAGACCTGGAGGAAGCATTCGATATCCTTGACAAATTCAATATGAAGTTGAATCCTTCAAAGTGTCACTTTGGTGTTAAAGCAGGGAAGTTCCTAGGCTATATGGTAACAAAAAGAGGCATTGAAGCAAGTCCAGAGCAAATTAAGGCAATTGTGAACATCAAATCTCCTGCCAATGCCAAGGATGTGGAAAGGTTGACAGGGAGGATCACAGCCTTGAATAGGTTCATATCAAAGTCATCAGAAAAGTGCAGGGAATTCTATGACATTTTGAGAAAGAACAAGAAATTTGAGTGGACTGAAAAGCATGAAAATGCTCTCAAAGCCCTAAAGGATTACCTATCCTTAGCTCCTGCCTTGATGAAACCAGAGAAAGGGGATGTATTATCCTTGTATATAGCGGTATCCTCTAAAGTAGTAAGTGCAGTCCTTGTTAAGGATCACGAAGGTACACAACATCCTGTCTATTATGTAAGTAAGAGTTTGCTTGATGCTAAATCCAGGTATTCACATTTAGAAAAACTTATCCTTGCTTTGATTATGGCATCTACTAAATTAAGACATTATTTTGAAACTCATGCCATTATTGTTAAGACTAACTTTCCAATTAAGAATGTTCTCAGGAAACCTGAAATGTCAGGAAGAATGGCTAAATGGGCAGTTAAGCTTAGTGCTTATGATATAAGATATGAACCAAGGACTGCCATCAAATCCCAAGCCTTAGCTGACTTTGTGGCAGATTTTAGTAGTGTTTTGGTCAAAAATCAGGCTAAGATAATGTAACAAAATCTTTGTTGTGAGGAATGATGCCTGAATCAATGAACAATGTTAAGGATAACTCGGAAATGTAATGAACAATTGACATAAGGATTTATACGAGGAAAAAACCCTTGATCAAGAGTTGATCTCCGACATAAAAAACCTCGGGTGATGGAAACTACCGATCACCAACTAAGATTAAACAAAAGAAGTTTACAACTCGGGATGATAACAAGCTTGTTACAAGGATCACTAATGTGCAATGTGCAATAAAATGTATGAAATCCCCAAGTAAACTGTCGAGAGGTGTTCGGGTGTTGTTACGAGAGTGTGTGAATGCCAAAATTAGCTAAGTAGTCTACTCAAGCTTGTTATCCCCATTTTAAATTAGAAATAACTAAAATAACAAACTGTCCGACAATTATGCAAGCTCCCCACGATCTCCACAACGTCCACAAGAGCCAATCACATGCGGAATATTTAGGGAATATGCTCCAGGAATTTCGGTGAGACTTGGTCCATGCCTTTGCTCCTGCAAAACAAGCTTACGTACAAGGTAGACAATTGTTAGTATAAGGATAACAATAAGGATCCTGAATCCTGATCCTGCAACACCTGTTGAGGATCCTTAATTCAAACAGAATTGAGGATCCATGATCCTGGCAGCACTTGAGGATCCGTGATCCTTAGGATTAGAAAATCCTCCCCTAACAATTGCCCCCAAAGTATAAGGAGTAAAGTGTAAATTAACGACTTATATTTTCTTGATCTTATCCGTAACAAACTAACGGATATATAGCCGTTAGGATTGAACTATCCGCTGCAGATCCTACGTCACTTGAAGCGACATCCTTGCAAAATCATCATTATAAATTCAAGTTAGAGATAAGGATCCGGAAGCATTTAAATTCGTGCGTTTCACCCTTTAAATCCTCATTCGAAGATCAAATAGGTACTTCTCTCTCCTTTCTCTCTTCACATTCTTGCTCTGTTTCTTCTTTCTTCATCATCTCTGAATCACAATGAAGGTACGATCATCCCCTGCTAAGGATCATTGTAAAGACAGTCCCTTGAAGAGCCAAGGAATAATCAAAGATTCTCCGAAGGAACGTTGCTGCTTCGCTGATCCGGATATAGACAGGATTCGTCGTTGCTTTCCTGCAAACGCTGTCTTCATGCCTTTTGACCCTACCACCTTGAGCGATTTCGTTTCTGAAACTTGGGTTGCCTTTCCAGTCACCCCATTTTCGATAGGATACTCTTATCCTTTTCCTGCTTTTACCCAGTCTTTCTTCTCCCTTACCGGCATATCTTATATCCAAGCTATGCCAATGATGTGGAGGGTTTTATTTACCCTTGAGAGGATCATTAAGCAGGAGGATATAGATTTGGGAATGTCTGAACTTGCTGAATTGTACAACCTTGTGAGCCATGGTTCACATCGTTTTCTATTCAAACACAAACCTGGTGAGGCACACCCGATCCTGAAGACCACCAAAAACGACACTAAGTAGAAGAAATGATTCTTCTTCGTTAGGAGGGATTCTATCCCGGATGGGAAGGATCTCCCTAGAAAATGGGCCACTCATGGTAGGATAGAGGATCCTTATAGAAGGATCATAGGATAACCCTGTTTCTGTTGAGGATCACTAACATCTGTTTATATCTTTTGTGCAACTATATCTGTTTCTCACGTCATTTCATCACCTGCAACCAAGGAGAGGATCACCGCTTTCCGAAATCTTGATCCTGCAATAAGATCGTTTCAAGCAAACACCAAGGATTCTCAAGAAGTATCCTTAGGCTCCGTTACAATGTCAAGTAAGTATCCAAGTTTATATATGATTAAATATTGAAATGCAAATAAAACAAGAATAATTATCTGTTGTTTTGGATTAATAGGTGCTGGAAAATCCTCAAGGTCTGCCTCCCGCTTCAGTGTTACCGATCTTACTGCTGTTGCTCCCAGGTCTGGGAAGAAGAAGACTGCTGCTAGCCCGAGTGCCGTAGTTCCAAAGCTTGTTACCTCCAAGGGGGGAAAGAAGAGGAAGGCCACTGAGGCTGAAAATCTTGAAGGCTTGCCTCTTATCCACCAGCAGTTCCAAGAATACTTTGTTGATGTAAGGATCACTGACTCTGCTTGATTATCCTGCCCACTTGAGGATCATGTGATCCTGAACTTTACCTTGTCTTCTTTGTAGAAATTTGCTGAGGTCGAAATGCTGTTTGATGCATACGTTGAAGAGGCAGAGCAAAAGCATCAGGACTTCCAAAAGTTCTTACTGGCCAAGTATCAAACCATCTCCTCCCTTGAAAAGGACCTCAATCTGGCGAAGAAGCAGGTGGTCATGGCCCAGATAAATGCTGATCATGAGAAAGCTGAGCTGCTGGAGGATGCTAAAATCTCTGCCGCCATCACCATGTACAAGATCAAGCTGCAAATGGCCCAGGAGGCTGAGGATCCTGACTTCGACAGGACCACTTGGGACAAGGAGGGCTGGAAGGTGAAGCTGACTGAGCTAGAGGATGAAGAGGAGGAGGCTACTGAGGTCTTGGCGATTGAGGCAAGTGGCATTGGAAAGGATCTGGCTGGTGGTGATGATGCTGGTGGTGATGCAGCCAAGGTGTGAGCTGCTGAAATGGGCGAAGATGGATATTTCTAGACGCGGCCGGAGCCCATTTTTTAGGATTTGGTAGTGGTTTTTTGGTTATGGTGTTTTTCATGAACAATTTTTGGTCTGTAATAACTAAACAATAGATATTAGGGTTGAGGATCATGGATCCTTTGAACAATAGGTAGGATAATAGGTGGTGGAGGGATCCTCTGTTTGGGGGATGAAACCACTTGTTATCCTGCCGTCTTTTGTTTCCTGCACTTTCAAGACCCGTTAACAATGGACACCCTTTGCCAACCCAAATGGACGGGCCACGTATTGCTGGTAGAAATTTGGGTTGGCAATTTTGACAACCGTAAAAGGGTTTAACCTTTGTGAATAATTAAAATTTTAACTTTTTGGCTACATCTCGTGTTGTTATCCTTAAGAATTCTTTATTTTTCAACTATTGTTATGTACTTTGTTTGAATTTGTAAGTAAAGGATAAAGGTTTAATAAATCATGTTTAAAAGTTTTAGGATATGATCAAGGATCAAATATCCTATAGTCGACAAGTTCAGAAAAGTTATGTAACTTAAGGATCATTAGTTCTGTTGTCAAAGGATAAGGGTCACTTATATAAATAAAGAATAAAATTAAAGTGTTTTAGGATCATACCTGAGAATCCAAGTTAGGATCTTAACCTTTAACATCTATAATCAGGATAACCAAAAGACAAACCTTAGTAGAAGGTAAGGATCAGGGATCCTTAGCTGTTTAACTTCGAAAGCCTGAAACAGAATACAACTTGGGACTAAGCCAATATAAGAGAAAAGTTAGTAACTGGGGACAAGCCCAACAATTATGGGGACAAGCCCAATATACTGGGAAAAGCCCAAAGGATAACTGGGGACAAGCCCAAATGATAACTTGGGACAAGCCCAAAGGATAACTGGGGACAAGCCCAAAGGATAACTGGGGACAAGCCCAAAGGATCTTGTGTAAACTGGAGTATGGCCCTCACTGGCGACTATCCAAACTTAGTGACATGAAAATGCCAAAACCTTAGCTAACGTGAAAACGTTAGAAACCTTAGGAATGGATGTATGGTACGTCTACCATTATACGTAGGATCCCGGATACAGCCAGTACAATGAAATTATCAGCCCCTAAAGCGAGTACTGGTCCCATTGCCATGAACTATACCAGGATCATCGTGCACTACTGGCGATACTGGGGACATGCCCAAAAACTGGGGACAAGCCCAAACAACTGGGGTCAAGCCCAAATAACTGGGGTCAAGCCCAAATAACTGGATACTTCTGTGGATACTCAATCCTTTGTTAAGGATACCTAAACCTTCTGCAAAACTCAGAATCAAGTGAAGGAAGGATAAAGGATCCAGGATCCTTATCCTTGTATATAGGATAATTAAAGAATGAAATAGTTTGAGATTAGATCATTACCAAAATGAGGATCTTCTGTCCTGTAAGGATCCTTCGAGGATACTTGTTAGCTAAGGATCATGGATCCTTATTACATGAAGTATTTCTTCAAGTGGACAACATTCCAACCTCTTGGTAGCAAATCACTTTCCATTGTTAGCAATCGATATGCCCCTTTTCCTGCCTCAGCTTCAATAAAATAGGGGCCTTCCCACTTTGGTACTAACTTTCCATCAGCAGGATTGGTGGTATTCTGAAATGCTTTCCTTAATACCATATCACCAACTTGGAATTTCCTGATGCTGAGATTCTTATTGTAGGCTCCAGCCATCCTTTGTTGATAACTAGCCATCCTTATCCTTGCCAAATACCTGAGTTCTTCTATAGTATCCAAGTCTTGAACTAAGTTTTCAGCATTTCCTTCAGGATCACGGATGCTTGTCCTTGCAGTAGGAACCACCATTTCTATAGGGATAACTGATTCTGCCCCAAATACCAAAGAAAATGGAGTTTGGCCAGTAGCATTCTTGGGAGTTGTTCAGTCAGCCCATAATACATAAGGTAGTTCTTCTGCCCATTTTCCATTCTTAGATCCAAGCTTCTTCTTCAAATTGTTGATGATGATCTTGTTGGATGATTCTGCTGGTCCATTAGCTTGTGAGTGGACTGGTGTTGATGTTATCATCTTAATCCCCCAGCTGTCACAAAAGTTAGTAGTTCTACTCCCAATAAATTGGGATCCATTATCACATACAATTTCAGAAGGAATACCAAATCTAGTAATAATGTTTCTTTTAATAAAGGATATCACTTCTTTTTCTCTGACTTGAGCAAAGGCTTCAGCCTCTATCCACTTGGAGAAGTAATCAGTCATAGCAAGCATGAATACTTTTCCACCAGGTGCCTTGGGAAGTTTACCAACTATATCCATTCCCCATCTCATAAATGGCCAAGAAGAGGATATAGGATGCAAAAGTTCTGCTGGTTGATGAAGGATATTACTATGTCTCTGACAAGGATCACACTTCTTGGCATATTCCACAGCATCCTTCTTCATAGTAGGCCAATAGTATCCTGTCCTCATGATCCTTGAGAATAATGCCCTGCCCCCAGTGTGGTTTCCACAATCTCCTTCATGAAAATCCTTTAGGACTTCTTGAATTTCAGGATCCTCAATACATCTTAGATATGGACCTGCAAGAGATCGTTTATATAACATGTTATTCAATATTGTGAATTGAGATACCTTGATTTTGAAAGCCCTGGGGTTTTCTCCTGTAGGAATCTCTCCATGTTGTATGTATCTCATGATTGGAAGGATCTATGATCCTGAATGAGATTGTGTATCATCACTAGGGATGATTACAGAATCCTCTCCTATCTCCATGGCTACATGATCCTCAATAGCGGGGGATAGGATGTGGATAATAGGGATCCTGATATCC
Organism: Helianthus tuberosus; assembly: GCA_030545235.1. Lineage (NCBI taxonomy): Eukaryota > Viridiplantae > Streptophyta > Magnoliopsida > Asterales > Asteraceae > Helianthus > Helianthus tuberosus. The sequence continues at coordinate 33,579 of JARYGA010043149.1, forward strand.
TCTGGAATCTTCAAGGATGATCCTAGATTGGCCAATGCATCAGCTTCTGCATTTTCTTCTCTGGGTACCTGTGTCAAACTAAAGGAAACAAAAGAGAGTGCCAATTCTTTGACTATCTCCAAATATTTGATTAGTTTTTCACCTTTAACAGCATAGGATCCATTAAAGTGATTAGTAATTAACAATGAATCTACATGTACCTCAAGATACCTGATCCTCATATGCTTGGCAATTTGCAAACCAGCTATCAAGGCTTCATACTCAGCCTCATTGTTAGTAGTTTGAAACTCACAAGCTATGGAGTGGGGTATTATGTCCCCCTGTGGCGATTTTAGTAGTATTCCAAGTCATGTTCCTTTGACAATGGAGGCTCCATCAGTGAAGAGTATCCAAGGATCCTTAGTTACTTCTAGCTGTTGGACTTCTAATTCAGCTTCCTTTTGCAAATCACTACTGAAATCTGCCACAAAGTCAGCTAAAGCTTGGGATTTAATGGCAATCCTTGGTTCATATCTTATATCATAAGCACTAAGCTTCACTGCCCACTTAGCCATCCTTCCTGACATTTCAGGTTTCCCGAGAACATTCTTAATTGGAAAATTAGTCTTAACAATAATGGCATGAGTTTCAAAATAATGTCTGAATTTAGTAGATGCCATAATTAGTGCAAGGATAAGTTTTTCTAAATGTGAATACAGGATGTTGTGTACCTTCGTGATCCTTAACAAGGACCGCACTAACTGCTTTAGAGGATACCGCCAAATACAAAGATAATATATCCCCTTTTTCTTGTTTCATCAAGGCAGGGGCTGAGGATAGGTAATCCTTAAGAGCTTTGAGAGCATTTTCATGCTTTTCAGTCCATTCAAATTTCTTATTCTTCCTCAAAATGTCATAGAATTCCTTGCATTTTTCTGAGGATTTGGATATGAACCTGTTCAAGGCTGCGATCCTGCCTGTCAATCTTTGCACAACCTTAGCATTGGCAGGAGATTTGATATTCACAATAGCCTTAATTTGCTCTGGACTTGATTCAATGCCTCTTTTTGTCACCATATAGCCTAGGAATTTACCTGCTTTAACACCAAAATGACACTTGGAAGGATTTAGTTTCATATTAAATTTATCAAGGATATTGAATGCTTCCTCCAAGTCTCTAAGGTGATCCTCAGCTTTCTTAGACTTAACCACCATGTCATCTATATAGACTTCCATAGTGTGTCCAATTTGTTCCTTGAACATCATATTGACTAGCCTTTCATAAGTAGCACTTGCATTCCTTAGTCCAAATGGCATAGAAATATAACAATATATACCAGTTGGGGTCATAAAGGTTGTATCCTCTTGATCAGATGGTTCCATCTGAATTTGTTGAAATCCAGATGAAGCATCCATAAAAGTCAACAACTCATGACCAGCGGTAGCATCCACCATGGAGTCAATGTGGGGTAATGGGAAAGGATCCTTGGGACATGCCTTGTTTAAATCAGTAAAATCGACACATACCCTCCACTTTCCATTTTTCTTTTGAACAACAACCACATTGGCTAACCATCTTGGATACTTAACCTCTCTTATCATACCTGCCTGAAGTAGTTTATCTACCTCTTCCTGGATAATAGCATTCCTTTCAGGTGCAGACTTCCTCCTCTTCTGATGTATAGGCTTGAATGACCTGTCAATGCCAAGATTATGAGTAATTATATCTTTAGATATACCTGTCATGTCCTCATGCTTCCAGGCAAAGGCAGTTTTCCTCCTCTTAAGGAAGGATACTAGATCCTGTTCAATGTTGCTGAGGATCCCTGATCCTATGAAGACTATGGATTTAGGATCATGAGGATCCATAAGGATTTCTTTCACATCCTGTTCTCTTGCCTCCAAGACATCTCTTGAAGGATGCTTTAATTGCTATTGCTCCCTTGGTCTTGAGGCTGACTTCATTGATGACGTGTAACAATTCTTAGCTTCTTGTTGATCACTCTCAATTTTCACCACTCTCCACAGGCTAGGAAGCTTTACACATTGATGATAGGTAGATGGGACTGCGTTCATGTCATGTATCCATGGCCTGCCAAGGATAACATTACAACAGGATAAGCAATCTATAACACAAAATTTTTGATAAGAATGAAGTCCTTCAATATAGATGGGGAGTTTGATGTCTCCCAATGTATTTTTGGTCTCTTCGCTGAATCCCACAAGAACTGAGGATCTTGGGATAATGTCTGATTCAGGAATGTTCATCTTCTTGAGGACATCAAGCTGAATGATGTTTACTGAGCTTCCTCCATCTATCAGGATCCTGCGAACAAAATGGTTAGAAATAAACAGAGTAATAACAAGACCATCATGATGAGGATCCTGCACATCGACATGATCATCCTCATCAAAAGTTATAATTCTATCCTTTGTAACAGTGGAGGTCCGGATGGGTCTGTCTCCATTATCCATCTTGGTTTCCTTGGCATGTCTTTTGGCTGCTGAAAAGGAAGTACCACAAATGTCTGATCCATCGGATATGAAGTTTATAACTTGTGCATCTGCTGGAGGAGCAGGAGCCTTTTCCGGGATCCTTTCAGGATCCTGGATCCTTGATTTCTTTCATCCTAAAAGCTCCTTCAAGTGCCCCTTGCTTAGCAAGTAACCAATTTCTTTTCTTAGTGCAATACACTCTTTAGTGAGATGTCAGAAATCCTCATGATATGCACACCACTTAGACTTATCCTTTGTTGCGGCTGGTTTATCACTTTTCCTTGGCCATCTTGCTTTCTCTCCTAGATTCTGCATTGCAAGAATTAGTTCATTGTTATCAACAGAAAAACAGTATTCAGAAATGGGAGGATAATCCTCATCATCCTCTTCCTGCTCTACTGCATGCACGTTCTGGTTGTCAGACTTGTTGTAGGACTTAAACTTGTTATTCTTGAAGTAGGATCCTTGCTTTTCCTATTTTGAGAATCATGTCAATCTCTCCTGGATCCTTTTATCATCCTCTAATCGGATAAATCTAAGGGCCCTGGTTCTTACTTTATCAAGATTACTACATGGGGTCATAACAAGATCATCATAGAATAATGAATCCCTAAGCAACCCCATTTTAAAGGCTTCTACAGCCGTAGCTATATCCAGATTAGGAATATCTAAGGATTCTTTACTGAATTTAGTGATATAATCTCTAAGTGATTCATTTTGAACTTGTGTTACCCTATATAGATCACTAGTTAACCGTTCAAATTTTCTACTACATGAAAATTGGCTATTAAACAGGTTAACTAGACTAGCAAATGAAGTAATAGAATAAGGGGGAAGACTTTGCAGCCATTTAAGAGTTGATCATGTGAGTGTGGATCCGAAACACTTGCATAGACATGCTTCTTTTAACCTCTCCGGGATGGGGTTAATCTCCATCCTCTCTCTATATTGAGCTACATGTTCTTCTGGATCTGTTGAACCATCATACAACTTCATAGTCGGTATTTGGAACCTTTTGGGTATCTTAGCATCACAAATAGGTGGTGCAAAACGAGATATCATATGGCTCCCATCTGCAATTTCAGGAATGGGCTTAACCACTCCTGGAACGCTGGATGTCATATCCTTCAGCTTTTGTAATTCCCTAGCCATAGCTTGATTGATACCTGTATCCTGCAGAGAGCCATGGTTAGTGTTGTGGGCTAATTTCTGAGCTCATATCCTGAGAAATATCTTGGCTTATATCTTGATTAAATAATGTCTGTTCATGTCCGGGGTGCAGATGCAGGGTATTGGTAATATCCTGAATGGTATCCTCAGGATCACTAACGGATTATGTGCAGGTACGTGGGTTAGAAGCTAGCAACGTTCACAAAGACTTATTCTGCGGAAGACTCGGTCCAAACCGTTCAAAGAAAGACGTTGAAGCCTTATTACTCGGTCTATGACGTTCGTGATGGAATATTCGGAGCATCCCATGTTTATAGGGATATTTGTTTGTATTTCGTTACTATAAATAGGAGGAACACCGGATCGAATAGGACACAACAATTTCACTGCAATCACACTCACTACACACCAACACTTGCTCTTTCGCAAATTGTACTCTCACACGAATTCATTGTAACACTTAGCGATCTGGTTGATATCCTGCACTGTATCCTGAAGTTTAAAGCAATAAGAAGAACAAGGCAGCTGCGATTGTCAGCTCCCGAGGTTTTATGCCGGCGATCTAGATTGATCAAGGGCTTTCCTCGTACATCTCGTGTCGTTTCCTTTATTTTTTGCTTATTATTTACTCATTGTTTGATCGCAGATACAGCTCAATATCCTGAGCCGTATCCTGAATACTGATTCTCTAAATAACTCAACAAGCACATTTTTTATAAACTTTCTAGCACACTACCTCACATTACTAATTTGATCACTAAATTGCTTAGGTAATTTTTGACCAAAACAATTTGGCGCCCACCGTGGGGCAAGTGGTGCTCTCTTTACTAAAATTTTTTATCAAATCGCTAATCGGTTTTTTATTTTCAAAACTTTTTGCTACATTGTCCACAATGGCCTCACGATCAAACATGAGTTCCTCTACCATGTCTGCTACGACTTCTGCTACTACAGGTTCGGTGCTCCCACCACCTCCTCCAAGAATGCCAGCCTCTACACGACCTCAGGATATTATCCCTACCCGCAGTGTTCAGGAATCTGCCCCTGTTTTAGCATCTAACGACGAAATTTTAACCTTGTTTGGAAGTGTGCAGGAACAAATGAGGCAGCAGCAGGAAACGAACCAAATGCTCTTAAGGGAAATACAACTCCTGAAGTCTGGCTCGAGCAGATCCGCTGAGGATATTGTCACTCCATTACAACCCAGAACTTTGAACTTCAGTTCAGCTGTGTATACTGAGGATAACCGGGGAAATATTGTGCCCAGCCTTCCTCAGAATCATACCCCTGAAATACCCTCCTCGGTCAGGATATCGACCATAAGGAGCTCAGGATATGCTTCAGGATATGGGCAAAATCCTCCAACGGGTAACGTGTCAAATAATAATAATACTCATAATACTAACAATGGTGGATCCCTGCAGGATACAGGTGTGACATCAGCACTTACTAGGGAACTTCAGAAGTTGAAGGACATGATATCAAGTGTACCCGGGGTGGTCCAGCCGATCCCGGAAGTGTCTCAAGACAGTCATAAGATATCTCGCTTTGCATATCCTATCTGTGATGCTGAAATTCCAAAGAGGTTCCAAACCCCCAACATGAAGCTTTACAACGGAACGACGGATCCTGAGGAGCATATTGCTCAGTATAGGGAGAGGATGGAGATCAACCCTATCCCTCCGGATCTCAAAGAAGCATGCTTGTGCAAGGGTTTTGGTTCAACCTTGACAGGATCAGCTTTGAAGTGGCTCTTGAATGTTCCTCCACATTCAATTACATCTTTTGCTCATTTAGTAAATTTATTTAATAGTCAGTTTTCTTGTAGTAGGAGCTTTGAAAAATTAACAAGTGATCTCTACAGGATAACACAAGGGCCTCAGGAATCCCTTAGGGATTATGTGAACAAGTTTAGCCGGGAATCACTAGACATTCCTCATCTTAATGTTGCAACGGCTGTGCAAGCTTTCAAGATGGGGTTGCAAAAGGATTCTCAATTTTACCAAGACCTTGTAATGAACCCATGCAGGAACCTGGATGAAGCTCGGAACAGGGCCCTAAGATACATTCGGTTGGAAGATGACAGAAAGATGCAAGAAAGGATGAACTCATCCAACACTTATGAGTCAACTAACAGGAAATCGGAATCCTCATTCAAGTCGTATCGGCCTAAGCCATATGGCAGAAATGAGAACAAGAGAGTGAATGCTGTCGAAGATGAGGATCCTGAAGAGTATCCTGAATTATCTGAATATTGCTTTTCTGTTAACATCCCTGAATTGATATATGCCATGCAGGGTCTAGGGGACAAGGCAAGATGGCCTCGAAAGAATCAACAAAAGGCGGATTGGAAAGACAAATCAAAATGGTGTGCTTTCCACGAAGATTTCGGACATATGACCGAGGATTGCATTGCTTTGAGGAAAGAGATAAGCTATCTTCTAAGCAAGGGATATTTGAAAGATCTCTTAGGAAGGAAGAAGAATAAGGGTCAAGATACTGATAAGGATCCTGAGCGAGCAGCCTCACCTCCCGCGGATGCCAAGATAATCAACTTCATTTCGGGAGGATCCGACATTTGTGGGACTTCGTATTCGGCA
>JARYGA010043150.1:0-45109 GCA_030545235.1 Helianthus tuberosus
ATTTTTTAGAGAGTAAATTCAAGTCTTGAATCTTAATTTTCAAACTTAAAAAAAACTTGAATATTTACCCTCTATGGCCGAAAATTCCTATTAGGAATTATCAAGTCTTACACTGCATAAAAATGATCATCATATTTAATGAGAGAGGTTGTTGCAAAAGATAAGTAAATCTTCTCTTGATCTTATCAAAATTTGCATGTAATATGATTGGCCAAAAACTTTAGGGAAGACCACCAAAGGGGGCGGCCCAATGGGGTTTTTTTTTTTGCCAACTTCTTTTAAAATTTTATATAAAATAAGTCTTGCATTTAAATTTTATAACTTTTATAAAATTATAACATCACATGTTATAAGACTTATACAACCTTTTAAAATGTTATTTAACCCATTAAATAACAAAATAAAATATTCCCTCAAAATAAATTATCCATATAATTTATTAGTTTATCAAGTGCAATTATTTAGAAAACCAATTTCTAAATATTATAAGTGTTAATATTTATTTGTTTGATCATATCATAAATAAATATTATAAGTGTTTGTCTAGCTTGTATTTGAGTATGACTCGACTTGGATCATAACGTACTAGCCACATCAATTTAATATGTGTCTTGGGCGTACAAAATCTAACAACCGAACCCTCCAAAACTTATTTCTAATTTATGTTAAGGGTATTTAGGGTATGTTAAGCTTATGTCATCGTTCCGGAGTGTATGTTGCTACGAGAATTGGCAGAGTTTCGTAGTTTGTCGTAAATAGTCCCTGCGATCGAATAGACTTGTTTTTGACATACCAAAGCCTTCAAAACTTATTTCAAAGTTATGTAAAGGATTTTAGGGTATGTTTATCATATGTCACGGTCTCCCCTGTCACACCCCAAAAACGTCACAGCGGAATATAAAACGTAGTGGTGACGGAAGCTGGTGCCCATTTGTATCTTGCTGAACGATGCATCGTAATGTTGGACATTTCAACTTAATTAAAACATAGATTTTAAAAATAAAGTCTTAAAGTTCATCACAATCACACCATTGTTAAATTGTTTTGACCCTTATGGATCTTATTACATTGGTCCCAAATAGTTTTAAAAGTTTGTCCAAAACAATATCAAAGCAAACATGCGTCAACAACCACAAGATACGCCATAATTCCCGAAGCCAAACTCAAGTACCTGTAGAACACGTTAAAATCAAGTGTCAACATAAGGGAAGGTGAGTTCACGTATTCACATACAAACAATTCATTCCAAAGGAAAACTTTCCGATTATGTGTTTATTTGAAAACATCCATATAATTTTTAGAAAGTCCGTTTTACTTCCTTTATAAAATCCATGGGTCCTCCGTCGCGGTTCAACAACCTGACAATAAAGCTCTTACCCAGGTTTTGTATATTAAATTCATAGCGTCAATTTTCTGAATCGTATGTTAGCTAGACAATACGAACTATATATTTACCATGCAGGGATAATCAAAGCTAGACAATAAACAACATATCAATTCGTCGTTTGACTTGACACGGAGCGACCGGTCACGACGAGGTTGTCAACCCGATAGATCTACCAACAATTCCTTGCGTGCAATACTTAACTGATTAAACGACATCATGGGCGCAGGGTCCACTTGAGACCAATATGATAAATGCCTCACGTACAATATATATATCCTACTAATATGACAAATTTAATACACGAAGTTGTACGAATCCCCTGAGACTTCCCTTGAGACCAGGCCGGCATCCGTCTCAACTTTACGGTCTGTTTTGCCTCGGAAACACCGTACCAATCCTCGTTTCATCCTGAAACAAATATATTCAACAAAACCGTTTCATCCACGAAACACATAGTCAACAAAAACCGTTTCATCCCCGAAACAAATATTCAACAAAAACCGTTTCATCCCTGAAACATATATTTTCACAAATCCATATATTTTCAACGAAAATATATATAATTTATATAAAAAAGGTATGTTTTATTCCAAAAACATTATTAAACCCTTTTATTGGCGTGTTCTACCCCCAAAATATATACAAAGCAGTAAAAAGAGGGGTGTAGTGACACTCACCTTCGGGTGCGTATTTTTAAATAGCTCAATCCCACAGTTTGATTTCTACTCGTCCGATTATATGTAAGAACGATTTATAAATCAATATATCACAAAATCCTAAGTTTCTCTTTTTCTTAGAATTGTCACATAACTTTGAGATTTTCTCGAAAAGTTATCATTTTTATTATGTTGGCACGTTATATATATATATATATATATATATATATATATATATATATGAGTCCATATATATATTTTTAATATTTTTGCGACTTGAACGATTTTATTGGTGACCGTTATCGTGTAAATCCGTTAACACTCCCATTTTTTTTGGGTAAATGGTTACCCCGGTGATTCTATATATCAACAAAACCAATACAAAACAAGTAGCATGGAGAGTCCATACTAGTTCAAACATGGGACATCCCCCGTGAAAGTAAACCAAAAACACAAGACACCCAAATAAGAAAACTAGACTACTAATCTAGAAAGGAACCAAACAAATACACTATAAAAAATCAGCCGCCATCATCAATCAATCGAGTATCGCAGATCTCCCAAGCACGAAGCAGCTCCCTCACCTTCATAGTGTCCTTAAACTTCACTCCCATAAGTTTGTAGCGAACTGTATGAAGAATTGTATCACATAACACGTCTGGAGGCCTTGTCTGGTTCTTGAAAAGTCTTGCGCGTCGTAATATATCTACGATTTCCGCGTCGTAATATATATACATAAACGTTCACATAAATTATCATCGAAACACACGAAATCTTGTTAACTTATCTATTTTGTCATTTTAAAGAAATTGTACATAAAATATCTCTATGTATCAAATTTCATGCTCGACAAACAAGTTACACATTTAACGCGATTTTTACCGTTTCTACCCCACAAAACGCACAGGTATACATGCATAATCCAAATTTTCAAAATCATGTTAAAACTTAACATATTTTCACATTCTCATGTTTAAATCACATAAAACATCTTAACACATAAGGTTCACCCAAAATTTTACCCATACTAGTGTTCATTGAAAATGCGTATTTTAGCGATTCGGTAACGTTTTCGGGCGTCGGAAGTCACCTATGACTAACCAAACACCAAGTAAACTTAAAATTAGTTAAAATACTTATTTTTAAACTAAAAATATCAGTTTACTTACTGATCTAAATCAGTTTTATAAAAATCACTCGAAAAGCCGATTTTTGACCGTTTTAACGCATAGTTTTGCGTTAAACGTTTCTATAATCATCCCAACTCGGAATGACTTGATATTTTAACACAATACATATTATTTACTGATTAGAATAGTGGTTATAATCAGCTTAGTGCAGTTTTGTGTAAGTCACATAAATCATGCAATTTCACGTATTTTACAACACATAATGCACCAAGTACAACATGCAAAGTTAGTAAACTTTATGACAAATTTTATATCATTTAAACACTTCAAATGTTAATATTTTTAGTGTTTAGAATCTGATTAAAATATATTTTTACCAAATCATATTAAAATCATCATTTCATGATCACAAATCATCATGCATGTTCAAGTAAATGCATCTAATGTATCCATAATACATAATCATCATTTTATATGAACTAAAATATATATCCAACATATATTTAAATCATGTTCAAGTATTCAAGAACAATCATATTCTACACATGATTATCATCCAAATCATTTATCATAAGTGCAAGACATGCACATTCTTACACATCTAAGACTTTTAACATCAAAATTCATATGCATGCATACCTACACATACATACACGGCCATATACATATATACTTATGATTAAAAATTTACTTTTCATATAAACTCATTTCAAATAAAAAAAACTTCCATATCACAACTTTTAAACATGCATGCATCATCTTCCAAGAATCAATCAAAAATCAAAACTCACATTCTAACATACACACATACATGTGTACGGCCCCATGTATACACACACATACATCCATTTTTATTTTATTCAAAAACCCATTTGTTATTGTTTTCAAGTTTGTGATTAAACTCAAGAACAAGAGAAACTTCCATCATTATCAAGATCATCAAGAATCAAAAACAAAGTTTTTAAAATAAATTTTATACCTTCTAGTTCTTGAATGATTTTTAGTAAAGATTGATGATATGGGACTTGATTGTTGCCTAAAACACCTTGAAATCACTTCTAAACCACCAAATGGACTTATAAACACCTTGTAATGAGTTTGAATCCTCAAGAACAATGTTATAATTTCGAAATGAATGTGATATGGGGGGTGTTTCGGCTGAATTGTTGAGAGAGAGAGAGAGAGTGTTAGAATGATTTTGAAAAGTGTCTTGGGTTTGTAAAGATATGGTGAGGTCTTCCATGCATAATCATAACCTACCTTTCATTTATCCAATAGGGGGAAGAGAGAGGAGAGAGGGAATGATGCATGGCTTCCAAATCATGTTTTATGTCTTCCCTTTACACATATTGAAAATAGCATATCAAACTATGCTTTGGTAAACAATATCACATTGGTAGCATATCGAACTATGCTTTGGAAATTTATCGAAATATACTTAAATTGTGATTTGGTAGTATATCAAACTATACTTTGGTTTAAATAGCATATCAAACTATGCTTTGGTAGTATATCAAAATATACTTTTGTTTAGGGTATCAACAAAGATAAGTTTTTATAGCTTAATTGGAAAACATTTGTAAAAGCACATTGTGGTCGTTTGGCAATACGTTCAAACCTAGTGTATCAAACTACACTTTGGTGACTATAGATTTACCACGAAGGCAAGATCTATTTGGTTTAAACTTTGGTTTCTGACATTCCGTACAACAGGAATGGTGTGTCAAGTCCTATAGCGCTATATCGTAATACCAATCGGCTTAATCATTGTTAATGAATGTATAAGTATAAATACGCACCAACAATAGTCTTACAAGCTTTGAAAATCAGTATTTAAGCCATAGATAACGGTTTTAATTCGTTAAAGGATAAGTACTATGTCACACCCCCAAAATACCACATGCGGAAACACTGCGGGACGTGTGACGTACCAGGATCTTAGCCACCTATCACATTGAACTCATAAATATAGTTAAATAAAGCTTTCATTAATTATCATAAGGCATTACAAAACATTAAATATATATCAACATATACAGCGGAAGCATAAATCATTTGTTTAGTGTTTCATAAACCACATGTACAAAACCATTAGACTTTGACTTGCGATTCCAAGTATCTCGACCCATGACCACTCCAGCATCCCAGACAGCAAATTCCAACTGATATCAACCTATAGACCTGCAAGCATGCAGACAAGTGTGTCAGATGACGCTGGTGAGTTCAAAGTTTTGTTAACGCGTTTAGTTACCAGATATGTGTATAAAACAGTTCAATGATTTGTTTTGATGTTGTTATTAACTCGATTACCGTAAGTGGCTACAAGATGTGTTTGCCCAACCCCAATGCCTCTATCAAAGCGCAGGAAAACCCTATGCTCTCTCTCCTTTTGGCGAATTCCTGTTCATCATGAATCCTTTGTTTTTCGTTGTGATCTTTTGCATAACAGCCTGTGATTAGAGTTTTGATCTTTCAAAATTCTATAACGAACTTGTTATAGCATTAGGGATCGATCTAAAACTAGGGTTTTTCTTTGTTCTTCGTTTCTTTCGCCGCCTTAGAGATTAATTCCGAAACCCTGATTTATTAAACTTGTTGTTATTGATTGCGGTTAACTGAGATTAATTTAGCTAGATTGATACTCTAGTTTAATCGATTACGGGTTGAGGTTTGATTCTAGGGTTTAAAGGATTAGGGTTTTGCTTCTTTTTCGTTGTTCGTTTGTTGCGGCTCTGGTGATTGTGATTTCGTGTGCATGGTTGTCTGCTACTTTGTTCTTACGAGAGAGTTCACTATCTTGCAATGGATGCACGTTACAAACCTGGTGTTACTGCAAAGGGTGATCGGGGCAAACCTCCATTACCTTTCAAGGGCCTGGCTAGTCGTGTAGTGAATATTGATGGGAACCCGATGCTTCCTAGGAGAGGTTCAGTGCAAATGTCCCATTATGAATCCGATCCAAAGAAGCTTAATGTCATTGACGAACTCTCTAAGATTACGGTACCGGTGAATGTGGAGAAAGTGCAATCGAAGAATTTGGGTATGGGAAACAATCTGAATGGAGGAAAAGGGCTTCAAGGGAGTCAGCCTGAATATGGAGCACATCATCGTCCATGTCATACGCAGATACGGTACTAGCTGACAAGACCAAGAAGGTTAATTTTCGAACTCTGGCTAGTTCAATTATGCATGAAGGTTGTGATGTAGTCTTGCCGAGGGAATCAGTTCGGGTAGTGCAAAATAAATTGGCTAACACTCTTTACGGGTATTTTCTGGGAGACCGAGTTGCTTTTCCTGTGGTCGAGTACTTTGTGCGGATTAATTGGAAAAAGTATGGATTAGAAAAATCAATGATGAATGCAAACGATTTTTTCGTTTTCAAATTTAATGATCAAGTTGGTATGATGAATGCTCTAAAAGAGGGTCCTTGGATAATTAGATCCCAATCTTTGTTCCTCAATATTTGGACTCCAACGACAAAGCTGGAAAAGAAGGAGGTAAAAAAGGTTCAACTCTGGGTCAAAATTCATGAAGTTCCTTTAGCGGCGTATACCGAAGATGGGCTTAGCTTAGTGGCTACAACCATTGGTGAACCTAAGATGCTGGATACGTTTACTACGTCAATGTGCAATGAGGTATGGGGTAGAAGTAGTTATGCTCGAGCGTTGATTGAAATTTCTGCTGATACTGATTTTAAAGAAGAAATTACTATGGCTATACCGGAACCAGAGGGGGAGGGTTTTGTTAAGGAGACCATGTATGTTGAGTATGAATGGAGTCCTCATAGATGTGCTACTTGATGTGTTTTTGGTCATTCTAATGAGTCTTGTCCGAAGCAACCAAAGAAAGTAGGAAAACCCATGCATGACAATCAATCTCGTAATAACATGTATCAAGGAAGTCGATCAGCTAAGAAGGCCCCTATTATTGATGAGGATGGATACATAGGGGTCTATGGCAAAAAGGCTGCTAAGAAGAATGGGATCCAAGTTAACAAACAAAAATCAAAATTTGAGTACAGGCCTGTGGTGTCTAAGCCGAAGGGTGAGACCAAAATAGTGAAAACCGTGAATAGTTTCGTATCCACTAACCCTTTTGATGTGTTGAATGAAATGGATACGGATGCTAAGGAAGGGAATATAAAGGGAGGGGATGGTGGGGTTGAAGATTCTGATGATGATGAGGTTACGGAGGTGTATAATGAAACGAATGACTTTATGCAACAAGGGACTCAGAAACCGATCACGAATAGAGGGGCTAGCACTCCTAATGTGACAACTGTGTTCTGTAATCATCGTATAATGTAAAACAATGTTGGTTATCAATAAAACAATGTGCTTTGGTGTTATTATATGTGTTATTGTGTGTGATGCTTTTACAATTTGATTCGATTCCGATTTCAAGCTTTAAATCACTTTCTGGAAGGTTATACGCAAACTGGTGCGTAAACGCAATCAGTTTAACACGACGTACACTCCGGAACTGTGACATAAGCCAAACATACCCTAAATATCCTTTACATAACTTAGAAATAAGTTTCGAAGGATTCGGTATGGCAAAAACATGTTTATTTGAACTAAAGAACTATTTACGACAAAACTGCGAAACGAACGTTGGTGACCGCCCGGATAATATTTAAATCCCAAAAATATTCTGTTATGATTAAAATTTTATTTTTAATCAGGTCCGTGTTGAAAAATAAATTAAAACGCTTAAAAATGTTATTTTTCAAGTTTAAGCGCGTACCCGTGTTTCTGCGCAACACAGTGCTTCTACTGCAAAACGTAGACAACGCAGCCAGTCTTGGCAACTGAAATTTATTTCAGTAATATTTTGGCGAGATTATTTTTATAGAATAACAAAAATAATTTAGAACGCCATAAAACGGGATTTAAACGCTAGATAAAATACCCGGTATCCAGTTAAACACCCGTTTTAGCCTACATATAACATAATTATATAAAAATTTGTATACATATATGTATGTGTCGTGTGTATATGTATGTAAGACAAGTGCACTTTTCTTCTTGCCACTTCTCACTCCTTTATGACACTTTTTTTTTGGGTAAAGGGTTACCCAGGTGATTCTATTAAAACAACCGCAAATAAGTACAAGTAGTGAGGATGTGTTCCACACTAGTTCATATACAGGACATGCCCCATATATGTAAATCACAAAAAAAAAAACCAAGGAAAACTATGACACCCCATAACCTAGCCTACTATACATCAGTAGACGAAACAATACAAAAAAAAACAAAAATAAAGACCTCATCCGCCATCATCAAAAATGAAATTGCCAGAAACCGGCAACCCCTTCACACGAACCAAAAAAAATCTATCCATTGGAGAATTTTGTGGAAGAGGTGCTAGCTTTTGCTCTCGAAGATGACGAATGTGTACCCGAGGTCATAAATTCACTAGTTTCATTATAGACTTCAACGACCTCCTCCTCATCCGAATCCTGCTTGTCACTATTAGTCTGCGCAGCTTTCTTCTCCACACGACCCACAGTACTACCTCCCTGATTACCATCATCGTCCTTAAGAATGTCAAACGGGTTTGACGTTGAAACCTGGTTATTCATCGAACTCCTCAAGGACGATTTTGGTTTAGGTTTGACAACTGGTCTGTACACTACCTTAGGCTTCTGATTTTTCATATGGAGGCCTTGGTTATTAACTTTCTTTTTCTTAGCACCCACATCCTGAAAATGATCATTATTCTTTCCAGAATCCCCCACTTGAAGTAACCTGAGGGTTTTTTGGGCATGAGCTATCGTCATGACCAAACACACAGCAAGAGGAGCACCTAAGAGGCTCCCAATCATACTCAATTTTGACCTCTATCTTTGAATGCCCGTTACCATCCAAAGATGGAATAGCAACAGTAACACACTTCTTTAACTCAGCATCTGCCTGAACTTCAATAAGCGCTCTAGCATAGCTGCTTCTTCCCCAAGACTTAGCACACATCGTGGCGGTATACGAATCCGACATCTTAGGATTCCCAATCTTAGAAGCAACTAAGCTAAGGCCATCCTCGGTAAAAGCCGCTAACGGCACATCATGCATCTTGACCCAAACTGGAACAACTTTAATATCCTCTTTTTCCATTTTTAAAGAAGCCGACCATTCCTTCAAGATTATCGGTACATTTCTGATCAACCAAGGCCCGTCCTCTAACATTTGACTCATCCCTTCCTTAGTTTTAAACTTAAAGAAAAAAAAACCGTTTGCATTCATCATTAGCCGTGACAGACCATATTTAACCCAGTTGTTTTTAGCAAAATAATCGACTACAGGAAATGCCAACCGTTTACCCAGAAAATATCCATACAAAGTGTTAGCATACCTATCATTGACTTGTTGAACCGATGACAACGGAATAACAACATCAGCACCGTCAACTGTTTCGGTGGATTCCATCGCCCTGAAGTTCACCTTAGCATTCTCCTTGGCGTTCTTAACAATGTTAGCGAAAGATGTAGGATTTGCAACCCCCGTATTTCGTGATTTTTCTTGTGCATCCGACACATTCATTCCATCGAGACCTGAAACAGGCGAATATCCCATATTTGGATAATCCCAAAAATGTTTCGATCGCTCAACAGCAGGTTTCGCAAACCTCCCCTGATCGGCCGACAACTTCACTCCATCCACACCTGTTGTTGATGAACCTAGATTATCCAATTGAACCAGTAAAGTGACCTTTGTGAGTTCATCAATGATGTTTATACCACGTTTTGGCTGCACAGTGTTACCATCAACATCCAGAATACGACCGGCTATCTCTTTAAATGTCAGCGGCGGCCTTCCACCAGATTTCAATCGATCATCCATTACAAAATTGACAATTCTCTATAACTCTACGGAAGAAAAAAGCAAGCACCAAGAACCCACACGAACCAGATGACAACGAACAAACAGAAAACCGAAACCCTAAACTAGCTGAAGCCCTAACCCATGATTCTTACAAATCAGACAGAAAACTGATAAATCACGGCTGATCGAAATCAATCCAATATGCTCGAATCAGAAAGTGAAGGCGGCGATTTAAAAAAAACAGAAAACCCTAGCCGAAAATCAAACAATTCCGCAAAACAGATTGTGAATTAGATGTTAGAACCTCTAATCGCTGATCTGATCTTGAAGAATCATGCTGAAAAAACTAGGGTTTCAAGAAGAGTAGAGGTCGCCATAGCTAGAGAGAGAATTAGGGTTTAAAACAACCCTTCATGACACTTGTATTACATGCTAACTCCTTAAATCCCTTCCATATCTCCACAATATCATTTCATATCTTCTAAGATCACCCTACTTCTTACAACACTCAATCTCCTCTCTCTCTCCTCCCTCATGACCGTCCACCCTCTTCTCTCTCTATCTTCATCTCCTTCAAGCTTTGTTCTTCAAGATTCAACCTCATTTCAAGCTTATTTCAAGTTGGTGTGAAGATCCAAGGGTTTTTCCAAGGTGCATTCAAGTAATTTCAAGCTTCCTATCATCAAAATCTCATCCCACAACCCACTTGAATCTTGAAGGTATAACACTTATGTTTAAATCATACTTTGATTCTTGGTTGTTCTTGATGATTTGAAGTTTCTCTTGAATCTTGGGATTTTCACTAAACTTGAAATCTAAAATGAAATGGGTCATGATACAAATAAAAAAATGATTGTATGACAAAAAAAAATTGAACAGGTTATAAACACTAAAAATATTATTATTTGGTACATTATAATGGCATGAAACTTTGACATAGGTTTGATAGCTTTGCATGTTGTACATATAGCTTAAAAAGTGGGAAATTATGTGAAATTGCATGATTTATGTACTTTACTTAAGACCTGCACTATCATGAGTATAACCATTATTTTATTCAGTAAATAACATGGGTTATGTTAAAATATCAAGTCGTTTCGATTTGGGATGGTTAGGGTAACGTTTGATGCAAAACTATGCGGTAAAACGGTTAAAAATCGGCTTTTCGGAGGATTTTTATAAAACTGTTTTAGATCAGTAAGTAAACTGATATTTTTTATATAAAAATAATTATTTTAACTTATATTAAGTTTTCTTGGTGTTTGTTTAGTCATACGTGACTTCCGACGCCCAAAAATGTTACCGAAACGCTAAAATAAGTGTTTTTCGACATACACTAGAATGGATTATTCATGGGTAAATTTTATGTGTCACAATGTGCTATGTGTTTTACAATATGTTTATGATGATGTATTAATGTTGACAAAATTATGTGTATTACACTTGAGTACATATATACAAATACACCAAGATAATCAGAAATAATAACTTTTCTAGAAAATCTCAAAGTTAAGTGAAAATTCTAAGTATCAGAGAAACTTCGGTACTTTCGTGGGTTTTTGATTATTAAATCATCCTAATTTAATTTAGGACAAATAAAAAATTTGAGGGATTGTGTTAACGTATAAAAACGCACCCAAAGGTGAGTACATAGATCCCCTCTTTTTACCATTTTCGATTGTTTTGGGGTGATTCATAAGTATCAAAACGATTTCGATATTCTAACGATGGTTTCAAAAACGATTAAGATGGTTTATACTAAACTAATAATGATTTCGATAATGTGAACGAACTTGTTGGTTGTAGTTACATAACGAATGACATTCATTGGCATTGATTAAGCCGACCAGTATTAGGTTATGGTACTATAGGATCTGACAAATCCCGTTATCAGACCGCACCCATGGTTATGTGTGGGTGAGGTGGGTAACGACTGAATCTAATGATTGTTAACTTACCCTTTGGTGGTTTGTTAATACGAGTTGAACGATGAACTAGTCACAAAGGTTTGAATGTTATTAGCGAGACGACCAAAAGTAGTTTTTCACAAATAAAACGAGAACGATTTGTACGAGAACGAATTTGAACGATTGAACGATTATGAACGATCTAAACAAGTGAACGGTGATCTATAATGAGAACGAGTTAAACAATGTCACACAACAAGGTTTACTAAACAAAATAAGCCATACGAGTTTTATTACAAGGACGATTTACGATTTGGTTTACGAAAACAAATGTTTTGGGTTAAGATTCATGGCATCGAGGTTTACAAATTGTAACCAATCTGTTTTGACTTGGTTATCCACTTTACAATACAAACATTTTACAAAACAAGGTTTTCAAATATCAATTAACAAAGTTGTACGAGATATTTCAACGAGCCATGAATCTGACACTCACACAAAAACTATGTACTCGCCAGCATTTCTTTGCTGACTTTGTTTTTACATATGTTTCAGGTGATGTTGCTTAATGTTGATTGCGAATAGGATGCATGCTCACTTAGGACCGGACGAGGCCTTAGTGATTTAATAACGATGATAGACTATGTTTGTCTTGCTTGTTTAACTTTAAGACAATGTTTAATATTTAATAAAACGAAACTCTTTGTACCCATGGTTTGAAACAATAATTCTGTTAGAACACTCCCCGACGTTTCCGCCACGGTTTGTTGTTTTACGTGGTCGGGGTGTGACACCTAACCAACTAGTAACTGATGATTAGTCTAGCAGCCTGGAATATAAGGGGGTTGAACCGCCATCTGAAACAAAAGGAGGTTCGGCAGATTGTGAAAGAAAATAATATGAGTTTATGTGCTATCTTAGAGTCCCATGTTAATGTGGGGAACCTTCATAAAGTATGTCAATCTGTTTTTCGCAATTGGGATTGGACATCTAACGGAGGTCAATGTGATAAAGGTACTAGAATTATTATTGGTTGGAATCCGGAAGTGTTTGATGTTATGGTTTTGAATCAAACCTCTCAGGTCATGCATGTCCAGATTCGATTTAAGATTGACAAAAAGTTGGTGTTTTGTTCGATAGTGTATGCGGCTAATTACTATGTATCCAGAAGGGATTTATGGCAACAACTCTCTATGCATAAAGTGTTGGTTGGTAACCAACCGTGGATAATTATGGGTGACTTTAACTCGGCTCTAAATATTGAAGATAAATCTTTGGGAGCCTCCTCGATCTCGGCTGGTATGAGGGAGTTTCAGAATTGTGTTGATGATATTGAAGTTTTTGATATTAATCGTTCGGGTCTTCATTATACATGGAATCAAAAACCAAAGGAGGGTGTGGGTTTGCTAAAGAAAATTGATAGAGTGTTGGGGAATACTCAGTTTGTGGTTGATTTTCCTAGCTCGGTCGCTATTTTTCACCCGTACAGGTTGTCGGATCACTGCCCTTGCATCCTTAAAATCCTGAAAGTTGAGGTGTCTAAACGTTAATCATTTAAGTTTGCTAACTTTTTGATCCATAAGCCAGAATTTCTGGATATTGTTAAAAGGTCTTGGGTACTGAATGTAGATGGTGTGCATCAATTCCGGGTTGTTAAGAAACTTCGATTGCTAAAAACTCCTCTTAGAGCTCTTCTTTTCAAATAGGGAAACTTACATCGGAAGGTTAACGAGCTTTGAACTAAGTTGGATGGTATTCAAAGTCTCATTGATGCGAATCCGTTGAATGTAGAGTTACGGGCCGAGGAGTCCTCTATTACGCGTGATTACCAGGATGCTTATTTGCATGAAGAACGGTTTCTTAAGCAAAGGTCAAAAGTGGATTGGTTACAAGCAGGATACATGAACACGGCATTTTTTCACTCGTCTCTAAAAACTAGAAATCATAGAAGTCGTATTGATGTCATCAAGGACTCGAGTGGTATGACGTATGAAGGTGAGAATGTTCAACTCGCGCTAGTTCAACATTATGAGAAGTTTTTGGGTTGTGATGGTGACATCTCTCTCTCTCTCTCTCTCTCTCTCCTTAGGTTGATTTGTTTACTAATGTTTTGGATCCCGAAGTTGCAAGTCATATGGTGCGTCAGGTATCGGCTGATGAGGTTCGTAAGGCTATGTTTTCGATTGGTATTGACAAAGCCCCAGGTCCGAATGGGTACTCTTCAGTTTTTTAAGGGTGCTTGGTCGGTTGTAGGGGAAGATGTGTCAAATGCTATTATTGATTTCTTTTCCACTGGAAAACTTTTGCGCGAATTAAACCATACTCTCATTGTTCTGGTGCTGAAAATTGCTACTCCTGCTAGTGTTACTGATTACCGTCCTATAGCGTGTTGCAATGTTCTATACAAGTGTATTAGTAAGATTCTTGTCGATCGTCTTAAAGTGGCTCTGAATACGATTGTCAACGTCAACCAGACGGCTTTTGTCCCGGGTCGGAAAATTTCGGACAACATATTACTTACCCAGGAACTTATGCACAATTATCATAGGAATGTTGGCCCCCCTCGGTGTGCGTTTAAAGTAGATATCCAAAAAGCTTATGATACTGTTGATTGGAGATTCCTAAGAAGTGTGTTGCTTGGTTTTGGTTTCGACGTTAAAATGGTGGATTGGATTATGCTTTGTGAGTCTACACCAACTTACTCTGTTTGTGTTAATGGTAATGTTCATGGCTACTTTAGAGGTCAACGTGGCTTAAGACAAGGGGACCCAATATCCCCCTATCTTTTTACGCTTGTTATGGAGATTTTGACGGGTATTTTACAACATGAGACGAGGATAGATTCCTCGTTTAGATTTCATAACAGATGTGAGAAACAGCAGATTGTTAACCTCTACTTCGCGGATGACCTTTTCTTATTCGCAAGAGGGGATGTTAGTTCCGCTAAATGCATTATGGCGTCTCTCTCAAAGTTTACTAACATGTCAGGTTTGGTCCCTAGCGTTCAAAAGAGCACGGTCTTCTTTTGCAATGTCCCTCAACATGTGAAGAATGCTATTCTGAATGTTATGCCTTTCGTGGAAGGCTCCCTCCCGGTTAGATATTTGGGGGTTCCGCTTATTTCCACAAGGCTTCTTTATAAGGATTGTAGTGTCCTGGTTGAAAAATTAGAGAAGCGTATTTCGAACTGGAAGAACAAGCTGCTTTCTTTTGCAGGGTGGTTACAGCTTATCGTGGCAGTCCTATCCTCTATGCATATTTACTGGTCTTCGGTCTTTATTTTACCGACTCGGGTGACTCATGATTTAGAAGCTAGAATGCGAATTTTTTTGTGGAATCAAGAGAGCTCGTTTCAAAAAGAGAGGGCAAAGGTATCCTGGAATTCTGTTTGCACCCTGAAGTATGAAGGGGGTTTGGGTATTAGACGTATAGGAGATGTTAATAAAGCGCTTATGGCGAATCATGTTTGGAGTGTCATTACTAAACGAAAGTCTCTCTGGGTTGAATGGGTGCATGAATACAAATTAAGAGATAAAAGTTTTTGGATGGTCAGGGTTCCTACGAATTGTTGTTGGAGCTGGCGAAAACCACTTCAACTTCGGCCGATGATAAGGAACCATATATGGACTACTCTTGGGGATGGGAGGTCGACATCAGCTTCGTATGATACATGGTGTGCTCTAGGGCCGCTAGGTAATTTCTTGTCTCCTAAAACTATTATGAATGCAGGCTTTAGATTGGATGATTCAATTGCAGACATTCATTCAGCAGGTGGTTGGAAATGGCCCACGGCTTGGAGGGATTTGTTTCCCGTGCTTATCCAGTTAGATCAAGTCCAACCGATTTCTAATAAACGTGATTCTGTTCAATGGCGGGTTGGTGATGATTTAAAAAAGGTTTCGGCTTCATGTATTTGGGATTCAATTCGGTATAGAGAGCAGGAGGTTGAGTGGAGTAAAGTAGTCTGGTTTGCTCAATGCATACCGAGGCATTCTTTCCTGATGTGGCTGATCATGAGAAGGAAGTTACTCACACAAGATATTATTCTTCAATGGGATTTCTCGAGGAGGAAAAATATGAATATGATGTGCTGCTTATTATGTTATGAGAATCATGACTCGCATAAACATCTGTTTTTTTAATGCAAATTCTCTGCTCAGGTGTGGGCGATGGTTCGAATTAAGGCGGGTATGGATAATGTTGACTCGAAGTGGGAGGATATTGTAGACTGGTTACTGCTCAGGTGTCAATCTAAGTTAGCGGCTAATTATGTAAGCAGGATTTTGGTGGTGGCTAGTGCTTATTTCATATGGCAGGAACGTAATGCTAGACTTTTCAAGAACCAGTTGAGGCCTCCGGAGAAAGTTTATGAGCTGATAATCAAGACTGTTCGATATAAGCTTATGGGAGTGAAGATGAAGTGGACTGATAGAGTGCGAAGGCTTCTAGGAGATTGGGAGATTCTTGGTGCTGACATTAATGGTGATGGCGATTGATTAGTGCTTGTTTTCGTTTCTCTAGATTATAGTCTAGTTGTGTCTTATGTCGTTTTGATGTTTTTCTGGTTGTGACTTTGTTTACATTCATGGGGCATGTCCCATGATTGAACTAGTGTAGATTCACTACACTACTTGTTTGTTTTGGTTGTGAATATATAGAATCACCGGGGTAACCCTTTACCCAAAAAAAATGCCTCTATCAAAGCATTGGTCAAGTGGTCAAGGTAATTAGTTCATGCCCGTCCTTTCCGGCACGGTGTGAGGGTGCCAATCCAAATAGCGCTATCAACTAAATACCTCGTTGCCTCCCCGGCAACTATCAGCAGATGTAAGGGGTCTTATATGATAGAAACTGAGTATAATAACAAACATCCCAATAACCTGACATTCCTCCCCGGAACGTTACCCGATATCCCTCCCTGGGATGCATGCTTGGAAAAGAGCAGTGAACTCACCTTGGTTTGCTCGGTTTGTTTAGTTACTTGTTCACAAATAAATCAGTCAAAGCCTATGATATGTAAGCACTCGTAATCAGTTTACGTTCATGTATAGTCATAATGTGCATACAAGCAACATAGTAGTTACACAGCTCATATCATACAATTCCTTCAATTCATATGCATGTATTGTAATAGTGTTCACAGTTAAGTACGCTATATCCAACACCAAAACATGTCTCCTTGGTCATAATCAGTCATCATTAACAGTATGTATCATGAGTTCATTAACATATCATTCATCAGCAGAGTTAACTTAGTCAATTCATATCATGCACATGCACAGTCCGTTGGTCAGGGTGACGAAACCCCAGATGGCGAAACTCTAATGAGTTTCGCCAAACCTCATATGGCGAAACTCTAATGAGTTTCGTCGACCCTATGTGTGGCGAAAGCCCAATGAGTTTCGTGGGACATGGGCTTTCGTCGATAGCATAACAGTTCCAAGTTTCACCGTCCCATCATTATCATTCTTATTCTTTGTGTACTAGAATTATATTATGCATACTATCCAAATCCAAGATTAGAGCCGCCACTTTCACAGATTTCAATCACACACACAAAGCATCATCTCATCATTAATAACTCATGCTATGCCTACTGACAACTTATTAAAATAACTACTTTGCATGATTAGATCTCACATGGCCACCACTTTCACAGATTTCAATCACACACACAAAGCATCATCTCATCATTAATAACTCATGCTATGCCTACTGACAACTTATTAAAATAACTACTTTGCATGACTAGATCTCACATGGCCACCACTTCAATTATATTGGACCGATAAAACTATTGATATACCAATTCCCTAGAATTTCATATGATTACTAACATTCTTTTATTAATTAAACATAGATCACATCATATAAAACATCATCGGTCATGTGGACTTCTTGGTGGGGCCGACTTGAGGGACAATAAAGTCTAGGGGTTTTGATTTGGATATGAACGTACATCATCAACATCAAGAGAAGAAGGCAGCCGCCATTTAAGGTTTCAATGGAAGGAGACTTTTGGCAGCAAGATTCCAACATTAATTCGTAATCACTACATCAATTCCATAAACATGACACATTAGATCAGTCACAATATCATCAGAATCACCAAGTGAATTTAATTACATGTATTCCTCTAGCATAATCCTATTATAAAACAAGATTTAGTTTACATGCAAAACAAGATGATTAATTAATTAATGCCTACTTCCTAGTTTACATGCAGGCCATGACGTCCAGTTTAAAAATTCAAAACATCATCGAACCAATTGCAAAATATAACACGAATACATGTATATATATCGAATAGGAGATTTCACACATGAACAATATCACACAACCATGAAAATCAACAAGTACGAACCACTAACCAGGAACTTGACTGCTCAAGATGCTATCTCGAACAGGGGGGTCTCCAGTCGCTGATTGCCGAACTCAAAGGGAAATGTGCTAGGGTTTGTTTTTCGGCAGAACAGGTGTAACACCTGTGCCTTCACGGCCATCAAACAAATACCAAACCAATGAAATATTGTATTTCATACTTGGGATTTGTAAAAATATGTGTATCGTTTACACATATCAAATCTTGTTCGATTTCAAACTCTAAATCGCTTTCTGGAAGGTTATACGCGCACCGATGCGTAAATATAACCAGTTTAATGCAAAAAACACTCCGGAATAGTGACATAGGCTTAACATACCTTAAATAACCTTTACATAACTTAGAAATAAGTTTTGAAGGCTTTGGTATGACTAAAACAAGCTAATTCGCTTACAGGGACTAAACTTGACAAACTGCGAAAGTATGCCAATTTGAACTGTAACAGACATTCTGGAGCATGACCATAAGTTAAACATACCATAAATACCCTTCACATAGCTTAGAAATAGGCTTTGAGGTGTTCGGTATGCTAAAATAAACTTTTGTGTCATTCAGGGACTAAAAGTGTCAAAAAGTGCACAAGTTTGCATTTTCGCGCATAACTTACGTTCTGAATACATCCGGACATCCAAAAATTTATGTAAGCATGACTATATTATGCTTTAGTGTTTGGCTTGCAAAAAATCCATTCGTTTCGTCATTTGGATCGTTTTTCGCGCTTATGCGCATTCCGTCGTAATTAAGCGAACATCGCGTTCGTACGACCAAACGAACCAACATCCGACATATTTTTGAGCATGTTTCATGTCCACAATGTTTAGGCATCATTTTAGGGCCTTAAATTTTGCTTTACGGGCCTTAGAAGTGCCGGAAATGGGCTTAAACACGTGCAGGGGCTGAAACTGTCATTTCTGAAACTTGTTTTCTGATCTGAAGAGCTAGGCGGCTCGCCTCAGCCAAGCTTAAATCTTAGGCGGCCCGCCTCAGCCTCCCTGATCAGATAAGAACGCTTAGTCAGCTAATTCCAGCTGTTTAAACCTCATCCACATACTCCTAACTGCACATTCAGCTCATTTAGACCATTTTTAAGGTACCACAACTTGGTGACAAGTGTATGGGCTAGATTGTTTCCCCTTTTCCAAGAAACGATCTTAACGGTGGACCGAACACTATAAATACCCCATCACCTCCATTGCTTAAACCACTAGAATCTGATCTAAATGACTCTAAGTTGGAACCATTGTTCCATACCTGAGTTGTTGTGATCTAGATTAGCATTCGGGGACCCTTCGTAAGTATTCTTTCGTTCTTTTATTGCTTTTCGAGTCTTTCGAGTCTGAAAGTCAAACTTTGTTTGACTTTCTACATTGACCAGTTATGGTCAATGCGAAGTTCGTTTGAACTTCGCAACGTGAGTGTAATCACGTTGGTTATAGTCCCTTGGGACTATGCCTACTGATTACCACGTTGTCTAGGGTCATAGGGTAAGCGATCTGATAAATCGCTTATACCACGAACCCGACCCATTTGGTCAATCATTAGGATCCGACCAAACACATTAGGTGACCATAGTAGGTAGGGAATAACCTTCCGAGGTTATACCCTATGGTCACATCGTTTGAGTAGTTGTATGATAGGTAGTTTATATGCCTTAGGTAAATTACCAGAATACCCTTTTCATGTATAATTGGTAATTAAGCATATGTAACCTAAACCTTTGTCACATAACTGATTATGTAACATGTATAGGCATATAACACTTGTCATAGGGCTAGTTAGGCGGTCCGAACGCGTTTCACGCGCACGACGCGTTAAAGTAGCATAAGCTACCTAAACGGGTCGTAATGGGTCGAAAGCACTTAGGTTAAGTTTCATTTAGTATGTAGGCTTTGTTAAACCATATCATATGAGTTCCTACACTCATTTGGTATACAAACCCTAATGCTACCCAATCTTCCGATTTAGGTCCGGTTAATTAACATAGTTACCTATATTAGGTGCCGTTTGATTTCCGTGATCTCTAGCTTTGTTTGGTTGTTACTCAAGGACTACTGAGCAATCTCAAGTGAGTACATAGACCCCTCTTTTACTGTTTTTCCAAACTGTTTTGGGGTGGAACACATGTGCCTACTTGTTACTTTCATGTTTTCCATGTTTTCACATCATATATCTGCTATGTTTGTTAGTACATTATAGTACATGATTTCATTGTTTTTATGCTAGGTGTGCCCATAGTGTGCATTACTTAGTACATTGTTTTACATCACATCACATCACATGCTATGTATGTTCATTTGTTGCATACTTAGTACAGATTCATTTCATCACATGCTTACATTTTGGTATGACATTTGGTTCGTTTAAATGGGACAATACATTCATTAACATTAGCTACGCCGTTCGTTAGCAGGTAGTGGTACCATAGGAATTGACAACTCCCGTTCCGGACATCCCAGGGAAAGGGGACAGAAAGGAATGACCGAATTCGATGATATTTACACAGATAATCCTTTAAGTCGTTTAAGGGTTTATCACCACAGTCGCAAGGCTTGGATGTATGCATTATAACACGCCGCATAAATGTTCATATTCAGTATAGCATGCATTTACACAAGACATAATATTGATTTAAACCAAGTTTTACTTCAATACTTTGCTTTTGTGCATATGGTTTAGTTGAGACATTTCACTAGCCATACATGACATTTTGACATGGTTTACACAAAGACATTTTGACATAGACATTTGACATAGACATTTCGACATAGACATTTTAACATGATTGACATTTGATCATGCATTTCCCACAAAACATAACTTTGATTTAAACCAAGTTTTACTTCAATACTTTGTTTTGTGCATTTCACCTATGGTTTAGTTGATGCATTTCACTAGCCATACATATCACATTTGTTTTACATTACATGATCTACATCTTGACATAAACACTTTGACATATTATTCAATACATTTGGCAATTGGTTAAACATAGACATCTTGCATCGATTGGTTTGGTTTGATTAAGTGATTAAGTAACGATGCGTGTGTAATATGATACAAGCATGGTGGATACGCCGCTGGTACTTCCTATATATAAGTGTTTGTATGGTATTACATATCGTAGCGTTATTTGAATCATTTCAATTTGAGATATATAACATTTTATACAAATAACATACTTTTCACAAGACATTTTTTTACAAACAACTTATCTTATACAAACTCATTTTACATGGTTATTCATTTAACCTGACATTTATTTATACATATCATCTGATCTTATCGTTTTTCAAATGATTTACAAAACAAAGCAAATAACAAGGTTCATGACTAAACATTTTCTCAAACATAAGTCATGAAACCTATTTTCACAAAACCTATGTATCTCACCGGCATTTTTATGCTGACGTACCATATTTTCACATGTGTTTTTCAGGAGCTGTTGCATAAGATGATCAAGATACACTTAGGCGGACATAGGCCTTAGTGACAATAAAAGATGCAGACTAGTTAATTATGTTGTATTTCCATGTTTGTTTAGACATTGTAACACTTCTAATGAATAAAACGAAACTTCAATTGCCATGGATTTGAAACATTAATTCTGTTACAACACTCCCCAACGTTTCCGCCACGTTTGGTATGTTCTACGTGGTCGGGGTGTGACAGAAAAGATGGTATCAGAGCCAATGGTTATAGTGAATTAGGTTATTAGTAATGCTTTGACCTAGTCTATAACCTTCTTAGGACCCTAACGCGAGTTTACTTGCGTTTAGTCATAAAACAATACCGTCACCTATCCTTAGGCGACGACCACAACAAGAACATAAATTTCAAAACCGCTTTGAAAACTAATCATCTGTTCTAGGATGATTGATTACTAGGTTTTGAACCCTCAGTTATATGGTTTTGAACCCCTTTGAATTTTCAAAATATCGTCAAAGTTTGGGTCTTATAATGTGAACACGTGCAAACTGGAAGGGTGAATGCCTGTATTCTGGGTTTTCTGTCTAGGCAAGCACTTCGTATACATCTCATCAGACGCGAGACCAGTTGTGCTTACCTGGGAATTCTTGGGATGAGTGTTCACTTATAGGCGAGCATGTCTTCAGTGATACATTAATAAGACCTGTTTACTTTGATTAGTCACCGTCTCATTTGTTTGCCTTTGGTAACAAATAAGTGATCGCAATTTCTATGCGTTGTCATTATTGTCCAATAATCTTTCACTTGTTTCTTCCTAAGTCTTTCATTTTCTTCTAGAATGTCTCTTCATCACGATGACGCCCAGATATCCGAGCAGACTGCCAAATTTACCCAACGAATAGGCGAAGTAGTCCTGAAGGCTGTTGAATTGGCTACTGCCATGTATCGTCTCCGGATGAAGCCACTCAAGGGTCACCAAGACAGGCAGGACCTAGTCAGGTGACAGCACCATCAGCCAAGAAACAAATCGGGGAATCAAAGACCATGGATGAACAATCCCCTAAGAAGTCTAAGAAGCGAAAGGCTTCTCAGAACTTCGCCATGATCGCTCACAATGGTAAAGCATTCCCCAACCAACCAGCTCAGCCACCTGCAAAGAAAGCATATGCCGGTACTGCACCTCATTGTGCACGCTGCAACGGTCATCACGCGTTACAACAAGTTTGCTGGCAATGCACGACATGTGGTAAACTTGGGCATTTGGCCAAAGTTTGTCGTTTGGGACAAAATCAGGCTGCTCAGGTTCAAGCTCCGGTTCAAGGGAATGCTGCGAAATTCCCACTGGGTTCATGTTTCAACTGCGGAGAGATTGGTCACTTCCGCCACAACTGCCCAAAGCTTGCTAATGCAAATCCAACCCTTGGATGAGCATTCGGCTGAACAAAGGATATTGCTGTCTTATGCCTTTGTTTCTTTTGTTTTCGTGTATTGTGAAACAATATGTCTCGTTTATAAATAAAAGTTGTTGTTCACAATTCTGATATACAAGTATAATTACATGTGTGTATGACTTTTCCTATGATACCTACTTCAAGGAACTATGTTCCTTACAAACAACTCTTGTGATTCTCTCTTTCTAATGATCGCTCATGATTCCTTCGAAAATTTTAAGTACTCAATTCATTCTAAGAAACGAAGTACATGAAATAAAGTGAAATTTTGAGTAATCATGCTTTTCGCACATCTGTGCCTTTGAATCCTTGGTTAGATAACTAAGGATATTTTCAAATCTCATACCCATTACATTTTGATTTTTCAACATACACAGTACAAGTATTTCAAAACAATCTTCATGATCTCAAAACATTTCATATAGTTTGAAAACAATTTTTCTAGATACATTGTCTATGTTATTTCAAAAACATTGGCCATGTTATCAAAACCAACCTTTCAAATTTCAAAATATTTCATATAGTCTGAAGACAATATTAACACAGTACATTTTTCTTATCAAGTGCATGATTCGAAAAGCATCATTCATATTTTTCAAAAACCTTATACATAATTTCAAAAATTCATCTCGCATGATTTTAAAATATTTTTATAAATATACTTATCTAAAAACCTACTTTATGATTTCAAAATATTATATATAAGGTTTCAAAAACATTTTTTTTACCCCATGCATAGTTTCCCAAATATATTTTCCTCACACATTTACTTAACCTTCAAATTCTGCTTCATATGTCGCCTTGACATATCTAGCATCTCAACTTCATAAGCATTTTACTTCATGTTTTGACTTAAGCACATCCCGTGCAAGATTTCAAAACATCTTCAACTTCAAAAAAAAAAATCCATATGGGATCTTTTTATCTCCACAATTAGACCCTTGTGGATGATCATCATTCAAATCAGAGTCCTTAATTGGATTCCTTATGTACCTTAATTCGAACATTTCGATTTTTTATAATCGAAATCGAATTTTCTCTTCAAAAATCTTTCTATCTTTATAGTTAGATTCTTGATAACGTTTAAAGTACCAAATGAAATCCGCTGAATGGATTCCTAGTGTGCTTTAAATGCATGTACCCAATTAACAAGACAAATTAACAAATAATTTTGTGGTTATGTGACTATGTGTTTATGCATCTTATGTTTTCTTTTTATGCATTTTGTGTTTTATACTCTGGGTATTCGTTATCCAAATCCTCGTAGAATCTTTCATATCTTCATATGAGGGATTCGTAGTAGGATATTCAAAAAGGTACTACCTTAAATCCTTAATGGGCTTCTATATAATAGTTAAGACCCTAGGATTTCATAGTACTGCTCCATGGTTCATAAGAGACCCTTTTTGTGGTCTAGTCAAAAGATTGATTCACAATTTGGTTAAAGGACGACATCTAGTGATGTAGCTGGACAGACTCCTTGATAGTCTATTTAGATCATTTATTGATTTAGTCAAAAGGACTCTATGGCGGTCTAGTCACACTCATCACAGGATTGTTCATTTGGTTTTACCCTACGCATTATAAAATAGACTGTGTGAACTGTGCAAGGAATTGTCTAATTATGGACGCGTACATAATTATGAAATTTAGTGCACAGAAACCCAGTAAGGTTTATTATGTGTAAGAACCGATAGTGACAACAATAACAAAATGAGAACGAGGTAATGGAGGTACGGTGGACGCACCAATGACGCTTCATATACTTGTATATAAGTATCCCTCTTACATTAAAATCATGATGTTATTAAAGTACTAGAAGTTCAAGAACCCTAACCAATGTTGTTCGATCTTTTCAACTTCATGTTTTAAACTCTCACAAGTTTCCTCTAAATAAATTTCGGGACGAAATTTCCTAAAGTAGGGGAGACTGTAACACCTGTGCCTTCACGGCCATCAAACAAATACCAAACCAATGAAATATTGTATTTCATACTTGGGATTTGTAAAAATATGTGTATCGTTTACACATATCAACTCTTGTTCGATTTCAAACTCTAAATCGCTTTCTGGAAGGTTATACGCGCACCGATGCGTAAATATAACCAGTTTAATGCAAAAACACTCCGGAATAGTGACATAGGCTTAACATACCTTAAATAACCTATACATAACTTAGAAATAAGTTTTGAAGGCTTTGGTATGACTAAAACAAGCTAATTCGCTTACAGGGACTAAACTTGACAAACTACGAAAGTATGCCAATTTGAACTGTAACAGACATTCTGGAGCATGACCATAAGTTAAACATACCATAAATACCCTTCACATAGCTTAGAAATAGGCTTTGAGGTGTTCGGTATGCTAAAATAAACTTTTGTGTCATTCAGGGACTAAAAGTGTCAAAAATTGCACAAGTTTGCATTTCCGCGCATAACTTACGTTCTGAATACATCCGGACATCCAAAAATTTATGTAAGCATGACTATATTATGCTTTAGTGTTTGGCTTGCAAAAAATCCATTCGTTTCGTCATTTGGATCGTTTTTCGCGCTTATGCGCATTCCGTCGTAATTAAGCGAACATCGCGTTCGTACGACCAAACGAACCAACATCCGACATATTTTTGAGCATGTTTCATGTCCACAATATTTAGGCATCATTTTAGGGCCTTAAAGTTTGCTTTACGGGCCTTAGAAGTGCCGGAAATGGGCTTAAACACGTGCAGGGGCTGAAACTTGTTTTCTGATCTGAAGAGCTAGGCGGCCCGCCTCAGCAAAGCTTAAATCTTAGGCGGCCCGCCTCAGCCTCCCTGATCAGATAAGAACGCTTAGTCAGCTAATTCCAGCTGTTTAAACCTCATCCACATACTCCTAACTGCACATTCAGCTCATTTAGACCATTTTTAAGGTACCACAACTTGGTGACAAGTGTATGGGCTAGATTGTTTCCCCTTTTCCAAGAAACGATCTTAACGGTGGACCGAACACTATAAATACCCCATCACCTCCATTGCTTAAACCACTAGAATCTGATCTAAATGACTCTAAGTTGGAACCATTGTTCCATACCTGAGTTGTTGTGATCTAGATTAGCATTCGGGGACCCTTCGTAAGTATTCTTTCGTTCTTTTATTGCTTTTCGAGTCTTTCGAGTCTGAAAGTCAAACTTTGTTTGACTTTCTACATTGACCAGTTATGGTCAATGCGAAGTTCGTTTGAACTTCGCAACGTGAGTGTAATCACGTTGGTTATAGTCCCTTGGGACTATGCCTACTGATTACCACGTTGTCTAGGGTCATAGGGTAAGCGATCTGATAAATCGCTTATACCACGAACCCGACCCATTTGGTCAATCATTAGGATCCGACCAAACACATTAGGTGACCATAGTAGGTAGGGAATAACCTTCCGAGGTTATACCCTATGGTCACATCGTTTGAGTAGTTGTATGATAGGTAGTTTATATGCCTTAGGTAAATTACCAGAATACCCTTTTCATGTATAATTGGTAATTAAGCATATGTAACCTAAACCTTTGTCACATAACTGATTATGTAACATGTATAGGCATATAACACTTGTCATAGGGCTAGTTAGGCGGTCCGAACGCGTTTCACGCGCACGACGCGTTAAAGTATCATAAGCTACCTAAACGGGTCGTAATGGGTCGAAAGCACTTAGGTTAAGTTTCATTTAGTATGTAGGCTTTGTTAAACCATATCATATGAGTTCCTACACTCATTTGGTTTACAAACCCTAATGCTACCCAATCTTCCGATTTAGGCCCGGTTAATTAACATAGTTACCTATATTAGGTGCCGTTTGATTTTCGTGATTTCTAGCTTTGTTTGGTTGTTACTCAAGGACTACTGAGCAATCTCAAGTGAGTACATAGACCCCTCTTTTACTGTTTTTCCAAACTGTTTTGGGGTGGAACACATGTGCCTACTTGTTACTTTCATGTTTTCCATGTTTTCACATCATATATCTGCTATGTTTGTTAGTACATTATAGTACATGATTTCATTGTTTTTATGCTAGATGTGCCCATAGTGTGCATTACTTAGTACATTGTTTTACATCACATCACATCACATGCTATGTATGTTCATTTGTTGCATACTTAGTACAGATTCATTTCATCACATGCTTACATTTTGGTATGACATTTGGTTCGTTTAAATGGGACAATACATTCATTAACATTAGCTACGCCGTTCGTTAGTAGGTAGTGGTACCATAGGAATTGACAACTCCCGTTCCGGACATCCCAGGGAAAGGGGACAGAAAGGAATGACCGAATTCGATGATATTTACACAGATAATCCTTTAAGTCGTTTAAGGGTTTATCACCACAGTCGCAAGGCTTGGATGTATGCATTATAACACGCCGCATAAATGTTCATATTCAGTATAGCATGCATTTACACAAGACATAATATTGATTTAAACCAAGTTTTACTTCAATACTTTGCTTTTGTGCATATGGTTTAGTTGAGACATTTCACTAGCCATACATGACATTTTGACATGGTTTACACAAAGACATTTTGACATAGACATTTGACATAGACATTTCGACATAGACATTTTAACATGATTGACATTTGATCATGCATTTCCCACAAAACATAACTTTGATTTAAACCAAGTTTTACTTCAATACTTTGTTTTGTGCATTTCACCTATGGTTTAGTTGATGCATTTCACTAGCCATACATATCACATTTGTTTTACATTACATGATCTACATCTTGACATAAACACTTTGACATATTATTCAATACATTTGGCAATTGGTTAAACATAGACATCTTACATCGATTGGTTTGGTTTGATTAAGTGATTAAGTAACGATGCGTGTGTAATATGATACAAGCATGGTGGATACGCCGCTGGTACTTCCTATATATAAGTGTTTGTATGGTATTACATATCGTAGCGTTATTTGAATCATTTCAATTTGAGATATATAACATTTTATACAAATAACATACTTTTCACAAGACATTGTTTTACAAACAACTTATCTTATACAAACTCATTTTACATGGTTATTCATTTAACCTGACATTTATTTATACATATCATCTGATCTTATCGTTTTTCAAATGATTTACAAAACAAAGCAAATAACAAGGTTCATGACTAAACATTTTCTCAAACATAAGTCATGAAACCTATTTTCACAAAACCTATGTATCTCACCGGCATTTTTATGCTGACGTACCATATTTTCACATGTGTTTTTCAGGAGCTGTTGCATAAGATGATCAAGATACACTTAGGCGGACATGGGCCTTAGTGACAATAAAAGATGCAGACTAGTTAATTATGTTGTATTTCCATGTTTGTTTAGACATTGTAACACTTCTAATGAATAAAACGAAACTTCAATTGCCATGGATTTGAAACATTAATTCTGTTACAACACTCCCCGACGTTTCCGCCACGTTTGGTATGTTCTACGTGGTCGGGGTGTGACAACAGGTTACAATCAGATATATATCGTGTAAAAAGTGATGGGATTTTAACATGTTCATCAAAGTAATTTCATCCATATGAAATAAAAACGCAGCGGAAAATAATGTTTAAAACATGTTACTTTTATAAGATATAAAATCATTTATATGCAAAATCCCAAAACCCGGATCCATATATGAAGATGCATACTATCATATACAACCATAGGGTGTTTAGAAAACTACCTTCTTGAAGTACAAGGAGTAATGGATATGAAGAAGGTGATGCTTCTTGAACGGTTGCCTTCAAATGTAGAAAACCTCAAGCTTGTATACCCCAAGCCTTCCAACAAACACCTTGCGTTTAGCTAGGATTTGAACACTTGCAACTCACATGAAAGATCCCCTCTTGGAACCATCATATGGCCGAAAATTAGAGGGTCTTTTATTGAGTTCTTGCACTTGAAATGTGAACTTGAAAAAGCCTACTAGATCAACCATACATGACCCGATCTTTAGAGAGTCTTACACTTGATTTTTGA
This sequence comes from Helianthus tuberosus, assembly GCA_030545235.1. Lineage (NCBI taxonomy): Eukaryota > Viridiplantae > Streptophyta > Magnoliopsida > Asterales > Asteraceae > Helianthus > Helianthus tuberosus. The sequence goes on from JARYGA010043150.1 coordinate 29,170, forward strand.
ATCAAAAACCCTTCTTGAATGATCATGTTATGGCCGAAAATTATTCAGCCATTTTCTCTAGTTTCTTCAAGTTCTTACACTATTTTTGTCATAAAAAAAAGAATGTAAAGGTATGAGATATGAGCACCTCCATTTCACCCAATCACAAGCCTTCTTACACATGCAAATTGCATGAGTTTCTATTGGACCACACATCTTGCCCAATCAAGATGCATCTAACACATGCATTTGCATGCCATGTGATTGGTCAAGGCTTTTAGGGAAGAACACCCAAGGGGGTGGCGGCCTAGCTTTATTTTTTTTTTTTTAAATCCAACTTCTTTTTTTTTTTTTTAAAATAAGTCTTGTATATATTTTATAACATTTATAAAATATATCATATTACAAGAGTTTATGCAATATCTCATAACCTTTTAAAAATGTTATTTAACCAATTAAATAACACAGTAGAATATTCTCTCAAAATAAATTATCCATATAATTTATTAGTTTGTCAAGTGCAATTATTTAAAAAACCAATTTCTAAATATTGTAAGTGTTAATATTTATTTATTTGATCATATCATAAATAAATATTGTAAGTGTTTGTCTAGCTTGTTATTGGGTATGACTCGACTTGGATCATAACGTACTAGCCACATCAATTTAATATGTGTCTTGGGCATACAGAGTCCAACAATCTCCCACTTGCACAAGATACATAGAAGATTGATGCAAGTAGTAAATGACGCCTAACTACGGTTTACTACCCCTAATACGTATGACTATATGTGCCATTCAATAACATCATCCCCTTCAAGTCCCTTACTTGAACATGATTTAGGTGAATCTATCATTTATCCTTTCGTTAGAGATGTCATGTCAAATCCAGAGACACAGAGTGATCACTCTCTGTTGATTTAACTTTAGCAGGCCTTAGACATCTTACTCTCAACGAATAAGAGGAACAAATCCCATCTTGACTACATACGTCTCTCACTATCACCTTGTACCACACCTGAGCTTAACCTTATGTACTGTCATATTATTGACAGCGAAGAAAAAGTCAAGGTATAATATTTGGTGAATATCAAGACCCAATATGTATCTCAGGTCTGAGGATACTATGATATTCTCCTTTACTCAAATTTACTTATGATCAATCACAAATGATTCCATGCAGTAATATTTGAGAGCGAGTCAGTCCAATATTTGTATCCCACAAATATCTATGAACCTTGGCAGCAACGCCTTGCTCTATATTCATACTTCATGAATATCTACTAATCCAAGTTCATAATAGTCTTACATTCATATTTGTTCCCACAATTATGATCGACTACGGACATTTAGAATAAGTAACTTATTCACGGATTTAAACATGCTAATATGGAACATAACTCAAAATACCATAATGAGTTATAATAACAGTTGTTCCAATATCCAAATACAAAATAGATCAAATCCAATCACTAGAATATCGAAGTCCTAAGGCACAAGTATGACCCTTTCATGCTTTGCCCATTCAAGGAGCTTCGTGAGTGGATCCGCAATATTTTGATCAGTGTGAACTTTGCGAATACATATCTTTCTCTTTTTCAACTTCATCCCTTATGTAGTTGAAAGTCCGCTCAATGTGCCTAGTCTTTCGATGTACACGAGGTTCCGTGATTTAAGCAATCACACCATCGTTATCACAAAGATCTCTAGGGGTCCTGAATGGTAGGGACTACCCCTAGATCGGCAATAATTCAAGTGGCAGATCCATATGAATTATCACAATCAATGAAGCGGCGATGTATTCTGATTCTGTAGTGGACAATGCTACCCTGATTGTGATCGAGAACCATCTCGATTAGTTTGGAAACTCGTATCCATGTAACCATTTACAACGAATTCCTAAACTCGCATCCTTGTAACCCTTTACAACGAGTTCTTCTTTACCAGATCCATATATTAGAAACATATCCTTAGTCCTTCTAAGGTATTTCAATATATATATTTTAATAGTCACCCAATGACTGTTACTCGCTGGTATCTTTTCGTCATGCTTAAAGCGCATGACATGTCCGTTCCAGTGCATATCATTACATACATAATGAATCCTATAGATATCGCATATGGGATTCCTTTCAATCTTTCTTGCTCATCTTTTGAGCTTGGACATTGAAATGCATTCAATATTGTCCACTCTTTGAACAGGTACCAAACCTTTCATAGAGTTCTCTATCTTGAACCCTTTCAAGACTTTGTCAATGTATGCACTTTAGTTTAAACCTATCTAGCGCCTTGATCTATCCTTATAGACCTTTATTCCTAAATATAGGCGACTTCACCAAAATCCTTAATGGAAAAATAACTTTCAAGCCAGGCTTTTACACCCTCCAAGGTTGGAATGTTATTTCCAAATAGTAGAATGTCATCGACATATAATACTAAGAAAGTAATAATGCTCCCACTAGCCTTCTTATACACAAGATTTATCGACGTTCTTGATGAATCCATATTCCCTAATCTCTTCATCAAAACGGTGATTTCAATTTCTAGATGCTTGTTTCAATCTATAGATTGATTTCTTTAACTTGCATACTTTGTCAGGATGTTTTGGATCAACAAAACCTTCAGGCTTAACTATATAGACATCTTCCTCAAGATATCTATTAAGGAAAGTCGTTTTGCGATCCTTTTGCCAAATCTCATAATCATATTGTGCAAGTATGGCAAATGATATCCTAGTTGACTTTAGCATCGCCACGGGCGAGAAGGTCTCATCATAATCAACCCTTTGAGTTTGAGTGAAACCTTTTGCTACAAGTCTCGCTTTACAAGTATCCAAGTTACCATGCATATTGTTTCTTTCCTGAAAACCAACTTACTTCCAACTACTTTGGAGTTAAGAGGTGCTACAACCAACTCCCATACTTGGTTGTTATACATGGACTGCATCTTTACGTTCATGGCTTCAAGCCATTTGTCACAATCGAATTTTGACATTGCATCATGGTATGTGGTTGGTTCACCCGAATCTACCACGTAGCATCCATCCATGAAAGATCCATATCTTTTAGGTGGACTACTAATTCTACCAGATCTGCGAACGTTTTGTGTATGTTGATCAATCATTTGATCATCTTCAACAACCTCTTGTTGAGTGCTAGTATCAATCAAACGTGTATCGGCTTTTGGTTCCTGATCCTCATCAAGTTCCACTGTTCTACTAGTTCCTTCCATTAGGAAGTTATCTTCCAAGAACTTTGCCTTTCGAGCAACAAGTACTTTTGCTCTGTTGGATCGTAGAAATAATATCCTATATCATCTTTAGGATATCCTACGAAGATACACTTAGTGGATCGTACTTCCAACTTGTTTGGGGTGTATTGCTTCACAACCCATACCTTTAAATAGGATAATGATGGAACCTTTCCATGTCATATTTCAAAAGACGTTGTATCCACTTTCTTGGTTGGGGCCATATGGGCCACGGAGAGCAAAGCGTAACCCCAAAGTGATAGAGATAATGCGCTCCTAGCCATCATAGATCGAACCATATCTAATAGAGTTCGATTCCTCCTCTATCAAAACGAAGAACTTTAAAAGAGTTGATTTTGTACTTCACTTTTTGAAGATTCTGAACGTTTCAAAACTTCTTCTTTGTGTCAAGTACACATGACCATAACTACTATAGTTGTCGGTTAAAGTAATGAAGTATCTTTCACCATACCTAGTCATTGGCTTAAAAGGATCACATACATTCGAATGTATGATACCTAAGAAATCTATTGCCCTTGCCCACTAAAGGGTTTCTTAGTCATTTTATTTTGTAAACAAGATTCACATGTATCAAATGAACCAATTTCATTTGTTTCCAAAAGATCATTCTTTCGAAGTGTTTACATGCGACATCTGTTTATATGACCAAGGCGATAATGCCAAAGATAAGTCTCACTCAAATCCATTTTGAGTTTGTTGGTGATTGCTTGGTACATTGAACTATCAAATTATTATGAACCAATTCATAACTACCATTTGAAGGCATAGTTTTATAGTAAAACATGTCATTCATCGAAATATAAATGTCATTGTTTACAAACTTTAAATCAAAACATATTGTCTCAAAAGGGAAACTTAAATAATGTTCCTAGTCTAACTAGGAGCATTCAAGACATTTTTAGAACAATTTCCAAACCATTTGGAAGTTTCAAAACATAGTCTCCTTTCTTGTAATGTTTATTTCTTTTGAACCTTTTGCAACGAATTGCAAACATGAGTTCCACATCCGGTATCTAATACCCATGTGTTAGAAGAAATAACATTAAGGTCAATATGTGTCATTAAGATTGTACCTGAGGTTTGCCTAGTATCCCTCAACTCCTTGAGATAGGTTGGACAATTCCTATTAAATGCCCTATCTCTCCACACTCAAAGCATGGATCGTTCGTGGCAACCTTTGCCTTCTTCTCTTTTGGTTTCGGTGGTTTCGCTTTAGTCTTTCTAATTATTTCCCTTTGAATTACCCGTTTCCATTCGCAACATTTGCTTTGGTGTCGGGGTGATGCCCTTTCTTGTTGCCACCCTCATTGATCGTTAGAATGGATAAAACCCTTTTATCCATATCGAGCCTTTCGAGGTGATTAATGTGGCTTTTCATCTTAAAGTCATAAGATGAGTCCGATTGGGTTTCCTCCATTCGACATACATGAAGCGCTCGAACCGTTTCGAAGCGTTCTACCCTTAGGAACATTTCCTTAAATTTGGTAATCATGTCGTATGCTCATGATGTTCAAAACCTTTTGAATCTTGGGAATCATAATTCCTAACATGAGGCAAGAGGCTTGCGTAGTATCCCCGATATACTTATTCCAATCGTTATAGGCATCCTTATCTTCCATAAGATGTTCATTGGGATTAGGATCGTTCAACTAGTGATAGGTTACGGACGGTTTGGGTAATATTGTTAGCGGCCATCTACAAAATTTAACAAGGTTCAATTTTAGTATTTTCGATATTATTATATTTTAATCATTAATACCCTTTTATGTCTCAAAGACAATTAATAATTAAAATCTAGAATCCAACGTTACATTTAAATATTGGTTAGGTGACCTTTATCCCTCTATTTAAATTTACAAGGTAGTCAACGTTTGACAATTGCAACTCTTTGCAACTTCTAGCCATATGGGATCGGTTAAACATCTTTATGTTTAGTTGGCATGTTTAATCCCATCAACACCTTTGTTCCCCATGCTTCGGTGACCCTAAGTTCATGGTTTCCAAATCAAGTCGTCCAACTTACACACACGTGTGAGTTTATACACATAAGTGGTTAGGTGACCTTTATCCCACAAACATGGTAAACCCACCTCGAATATACAAGTTCCCTCAAATGTGGTTAGGTGACCTTTATCCCACGAAAGAGTTCCCAAGTGTTTCGAGTGTTGTATAAAAGGATGGTGTTTGACTTGTTTTATAAAAGGGATTTTGAGTTTTCAAAATTCTAGTTTAGAAAACTTTATGTACCATATATTTGCATGCATTCAAATCCTTGGTACTTTAGTGAAAACAAATTTTCATGGTTCTTTTTAATAAAACCCATTTTATTATAAAATCCTTAATTTTTAATAAAACCTTTATTAATCATTTTAATGATTTTGTCAAGAACCAATTTTACGCTTGTTGTTGATTATTAGTTTGTTAAGCATGCATATCCAAATATCATCAAAACAATATAAATAAGCAACCATACAAGCACAACACACATATCATTAGGTGCATAACCATAGCCAACTATTTTGACAACACTTGTTAGCCAAAACAAGTGTGCCAAAAGGTCCTTCCTAAAGGGTGAATATTGACACAAATAATGTGTCGTTGAACTCCCACTTGATCCCGCATCCAAATGCTTCAAGTCTTCCATTTGTGTTGTGATTTCTCCACTTTCTTTGATCTTCCAAATGTCTTTTATATTCAGCTCCAAACTCCTTTGGGCTCCGAAAATGTGTTTTGGTTTTCGGGCTAAAATCCCGTTAAGAACTATGAAGTCCTTTATGCCCGAAATTGGCAAAAACCAAAACCGCATTTTTGTGTGCATCTTCTTTTACAAAATATATCCTAATACATTTTTTCTAGTAAAATAAAATGCACCTAATCTATTTATTTTACATGCCAAATGAAAAATAAATAAATTACATATCTTTACAAATGGAAGACAAATTAATAATTATTACAACCTTTGAAATAATTAAGTATAAATCACAAACACAAACATATTCATACAAGGTCATGGCTAGGTTATGAACACCGAAATATATATCCACATATATATGTATATTAATTTCAAGAAGCATAAAAAAAATGGTTCCCTTTTAATAACCATTTTCGGCTATGTCCAAAAAACCGAAAAGGTTAGTTTTGTCCAAACAAACAAATCATCCATATGAAATAATTTTTCAAGATTCATTTATGCATGTAAGAATATATTCTTGAAAAACAAAAGGGATAACCATACTTAATATTTCGGCCATAGGGTTTTCACCAAACCCGAAACCCGAAAATTTTAAGTCTATTGAAGCATGCACTCATATAAGCGGCTCTAGATGCCATTGATGGGATTTTAACATGTTCATCAAAGTAATTTCATCCATATGAAATAAAAACGCAGCGGAAAATAATGTTTAAAACATGTTACTTTTATAAGATATAAAATCATTTATATGCAAAATCCCAAAACCCGGATCCATATATGAAGATGCATACTATCATATACAACCATAGGGTGTTTAGAAAACTACCTTCTTGAAGTACAAGGAGTAATGGATATGAAGAAGGTGATGCTTCTTGAACGGTTGCCTTCAAATGTAGAAAACCTCAAGCTTGTATACCCCAAGCCTTCCAACAAACACCTTGCGTTTAGCTAGGATTTGAACACTTGCAACTCACATGAAAGATCCCCTCTTGGAACCATCATATGGCCGAAAATTAGAGGGTCTTTTATTGAGTTCTTGCACTTGAAATGTGAACTTGAAAAAGCCTACTAGATCAACCATACATGACCCGATCTTTAGAGAGTCTTACACTTGATTTTTGAATCAAAAACCCTTCTTGAATGATCATGTTATGGCCGAAAATTATTCAGCCATTTTCTCTAGTTTCTTCAAGTTCTTACACTATTTTTGTCATAAAAAAAAAAAGAATGTAAAGGTATGAGATATGAGCACCTCCATTTCACCCAATCACAAGCCTTCTTACACATGCAAATTGCATGAGTTTCTATTGGACCACACATCTTGCCCAATCAAGATGCATCTAACACATGCATTTGCATGCCATGTGATTGGTCAAGGCTTTTAGGGAAGAACACCCAAGGGGGTGGCGGCCTAGCTTTATTTTTTTTTTTTTAAATCCAACTTCTTTTTTAAAAAAAAAAAATAAGTCTTGTATATATTTTATAACATTTATAAAATATATCATATTACAAGAGTTTATGCAATATCTCATAACCTTTTAAAAATGTTATTTAACCAATTAAATAACACAGTAGAATATTCTCTCAAAATAAATTATCCATATAATTTATTAGTTTGTCAAGTGCAATTATTTAAAAAACCAATTTCTAAATATTGTAAGTGTTAATATTTATTTATTTGATCATATCATAAATAAATATTGTAAGTGTTTGTCTAGCTTGTTATTGGGTATGACTCGACTTGGATCATAACGTACTAGCCACATCAATTTAATATGTGTGTTGGGCATACAGAGTCCAACAAAAAGCTTGGGTTGTAACTCTCACTGGGCCACAAGCCCATACGGCGAAACAATTCCCCACGAAACCTCCAAGTTTCGTCATGTAATGGTGATGACGAAACCTCCAAGTTTCGTCGGGTGTGAAGATGGCGAAACCATAAATTCTAGCAGCCCCCCCCCCATGTGGTTACACTGTTCTATGTCATTGGGTTAATAGCTTGAATTGTCGGCATACTTTGCTAAGTCAAGTTTAGTCATGTGGTCCAATTAACATCGAGTATGATCAGTCCATTTATGATCATCGACCCTAGTGCTAAATAAAGGTTATGTTCCCTAAAATAGTGGCCCAATCACAAGAGACTAATCAACTTTATCATTACCTACTCAATCGGCCCAAGTTGATTAAATAAAAAATGCATATGCCTAAGTTGTGAGGTCCAATTACAAAACAGAATTGTAACAAGTAACGTGTCGAGGAAAGATCTTGGAATTTCGGATTGTCACATTATCCCCAACTTGAAAGAAATTTCATCCTGAAATTTAGAACGATCCAAAGGAGTACGGTGTTAGATCAGGATGACTGTGGATTTTCCGCGGGTACCACATCATCCCCAACTTGAAAGGGAATTTCGTCCCGAAATTCGCCGATGTCATCATAAGATAATACAACCCCTTGAACAACTGCAGGTATTAGAGCTTACTCTGATCGTTGCGTTCCCTCGCGACCTCCGGTCCACATCTTGAGTTCTAACGAACTCTCACTGTTGTCATTTGACCTTGCTAACGAATCCTGACGTCCTGGTTCATGATTTCAGTAGATTACACAACTACTGCAATTGGTCGCCAGCCTTAGGTTCTACTACTAGATTTTCCGTCAGACGGACACCTCTTTAGATTCGAGGCGTAGATAGCATTGCGATTGTTACCCAATTCATCAGGTAACTCGAGCTTGTGCGTCATAACACTGATTCTTTCCAGAATTCCAAATATCCAACATATTGTAAATTATGCTTGCCACATTTCCCATAATGTACCGCATCCTCCCAGGGCGAAACTTTCAACATAACTCGCTCGTCCTCAGCGTACTCCCAGTGTTTCCTAAGCTTAACAGCTCTCCTGACGATCACCAATTGCCGTCAAACGAGTCATGATTTAAGCATTTTTTCCAAAGAGCTTCAAGTACAGGCTGTCACCCACCTTAGTCTAACATGGAGGTTGGCATTTTCGTTCATGCAATGCCTCAAACGAAGTTATCTGAATACCAAATTGGTAATTGTTGCAGTAAGCTCAACCAAAGGTAGGTGTTCTTCCAATTTTACTAAGTTAACAACACACATGCTCGCATCATGTCTTCAAATGTCAAGATGGTTCGTTACCCTGTCCGGTCGTCCTGCAGTGATAAATAATGCTCATGCCGAGAGGTGAGCCAAGGGTGTCGTGTATTGCCAGACATAAATCAGGTATAGATCAAAATAAAAGGTATCAGGGGTTGGTACCTCATGCCTAAAATCCGCCTCTCTCAGAAGAATATTCTCAAGCCGATAAGACCCGTTAGTTTCCTTGATTGCCAGGAAGTGTGCTGGTTATGCGAGACAGTCAACGGTCGCCCAAGTGATATTGCCTCCGTTTTGGGTTGTAAGTAGACTAGTGACAAAGTCCATAGCAGTCTGTTCTCATTGCCTTATGGGTGTTTCTGGTTGCCGACACAAATCAGAGAGTTTCTGTTGTTCCACTTTGACTTTCGCACAAGTCAAACATCGTTCATATATGTTGTTACGTGGGCCTTCATGCCTAGATACCAGTACCAAACTCGTAGATCCTAATCCCTCCTATCTAAATCCAAGCGACTAGAATATCAAGGTTGGTGTGCTTCACTCAACACAAGTTCCCTAGGATTGCTGCATAGTGAGGTTCACATTCGTGCCATGAAGTAGCGAATATCATTCAACTTGCCCAAAAGTTGCTCTTCCATGCCCCGCATGGACCGAACTCGAAAATCCTCTTCCTCAGCGCTTCAGTTTGAACAGGGTGAATCTGATTGGGCAGGCCAGAGTTGGTGATAAGCTGCACGCCCTTATGCGTTTAAGTTCCATAGCCATAATCGCTCAAGAGTTCCATCCAGCGATGCCATCACGTGTTTTAGCTCTTCCGAAACAAGGGTACACGGGAGGCTCTTGTGATCGATCTAAGTAGTGCATCTGGTATCTTTCAAGTAATGCCTCCAACGTAAATCCAAAGACCACGGTTTCCACCGCAGGTTGTGTATCGTGCCGCTCCTCTTTGTAACTCCATTACGTAAGTCATCACTCTCTCGCGTTGCATCGGTGTGTATCTGGGACCCTGATTCGAACCATCGTGGTATACCACTAAGTCACCCGTATCCTCGGGTAAAGACGATGCTCAGCGCGTTGTAGAGTTAGGATTCGAAAGCTGAATAGTCGTCTTCCTGTTTTGTCTTTCACGAACACAACACCCTGCTGTGCTAAAGAGGTTACAGCGGCGCGGTTTCCGAAAATCCCTCGATGAATCTGCGATAGCGTCTAGCGAAACCAAGATATCACTGTATCCCTGGAAAAATCTTTGGTGCCAATTCGGTTTCTATCAGAATGAATCTTAGCGAGATCCACATGTATCCCACTTCGTTGCTGTCATGGCCAAAAATGTAGCTCTCGAATCCAGAAGTTACCTTTAACAAGACTTCGTGCGTAGTGGTTCCTCCCTCAGGAGTTTTTAAAATAAAACACAAATGCCGTCCATAGTGTTCCTTTCACCTGGAAATGTTTCAACACGTCATCAATAAGCATGGTCAATTCATGTGATCCATAAAGCTGCGGGTTGATGATTAGCCCAAAGGTCTTGGAATACAACGTCGAAATGGCCACACTGTGTTTGATATGCCGTTGCAGGAACATTCTCCCCTTAGACTTCCTTCCGACAATAGTTCGTTCGTTAATCAATCCTCGAATGGGAGCCTGACTGTCACGCCCCAAAATCCACCATGCGGGGTATCACCGCTTGGAGGCGTGACATGACCAGGATTGAGCCACCAATCATATTGTACAACATAATTAAGTAAATAAAACTGACCACGATACGATTGGTGACCAAAAGAAAGTTAACCAAGTTTAATTTAAACAGCGGAAGCATAAGACGTTAAACCAAAACATAAGTTCCATAGTTTATAAAGTTCAATTATTAAGTACGGGACATAACAGTCCGCATCCCACAACGACTTCTTCCTGGTGCAAGCTCCATAAGCTTCTAGCGACCTGTAAGGCATGTAACAACGAGTCAACAACAAAGTTGAGTGAGTTCACAGTTGATTGTTTAGTTTTAAGTTGTTTCTGAAAACGTGGTTTGACTTTCGTTGGCATATTTGCCGTGGGGGTTACCCCATAGTTGAAAGTATGTTTAACCAGATCCTTTTTATTACCCAATCATATCCATAATTAGTGGGGGCTTCCCCATGTAAACTACTAGACTGTATGATATCGACTACTACGAACAATAGTTGTGCCCTACGTCAATGTTCTATCATCATTGACAGTTTGCCATAGTCCATTAGTACACGCCTGTTCGGACGACACGGTGTGAGGTTTGTTAAACCTAATAGCGCTATTAACTAATGACCCGCTCGCCATTGGCCTCGGCGATTAAGTGATATAAATTGAGGGACTTCATGATAGAGTTTTGTCTAGTAAGTTTTTGTTGGGTTTCTCACATGTTTATCAAAGTATTTTATCCATATAAAATAAAAACGCAGCGGAATATTTTATTTATAACATGTTGATTTCAAGATATAAAACCCATTTTATATGTGTAACCCAATACCCGGATCCATATACAAATATGCATGCTATCAAAATAAAACACAACCATAGAGTGTTTAGAATACTACCTTCCAAGGAGTAAAGGATATGAAGAAGATGATGCTTCTTGAACGGTTGCCTTCAAGTGTAGAAGACCTCAAGCTTGTATACCCCAAGCCTTCCAACAAACACCTTATGTTTAGCTAGGATTTCTACACTTATGAACTCACTAAAATTCCTCATGAACAACCATGCTTGGCCGAAAATATGAGAGGAGGTTGTGGAGTTCTTGCACTTGATTTATGAACTTGAAAAAGCCTACTTGATCAACCATACATGACCCGATTTTAGAGAGTCTTACACTTGATTTCTAAAAATCAAAAACCCTCTTGGATAGGCATGTTATAGCCGAAAATTTAGAGAGTATTTCTCTAATCTTACAAGTTCTTCATCATCTCATTTGTCATACAAAAATAGATTTAAATCAAGAGAGAGAAAGTTGCCACCCACATCATCCAATGAGAGGGCATCTAACACATGCAAGTGCATGTAATATGATTGGCCAAAACCTTTAGGGAAGACCACCCAATGAAAACACATGCAAGTGCATGTATCATTATTGGACCAACATTTCTTTGGGAATAACATGGAGGGGGTTGGCGGCCTAGCTTTTATTTTATAAAAAAAATTCAAATTCTTTTATAAAATATAAGTCTTGTATATATTTTATAACATTTATAAAATATAACATATCATATTACAAGACTTTATGCATTATCTCATAACCTTTTAAAATGTTATTTAACCAATTTAAATAACAAAATAAAATCTTCTCTCATAATAAATTATCCATATAATTTATTAGTTTGTCAAGTGCAATTATTTAGAAAACCGATTTCTAAATATTCTAAGTGTTAATATTTATTTGTTTGATCATATCATAAATAAATATTGTAAGTGTTTGTCTAGCTTGTATTTGGGTATGACTCGACTTGGATCATAACGTACTAGCCACATCAATTTAATATGTGTCTTGGGCATACAGAATCCAACAATCTCCCACTTGCACAAGATACATAGAAGATTGATGCAAGTAGTAAATGACGCCTAACTACGGTTTACTACCCCTAATACGTATGACTATATTTCCCATTCAATAACATCATCCTCTTCAAGTCCCTTACTTGAAAATGATTTAGGTGAATCTATCATTTATCCTTTCGTTACGGATGTCATGTCAAATCCAGAGACATAGAGTGATCACTCTCTGTTGATTTAACTTTAGCAGGCCTTAGACATCTTACTCTCAACGAATAAGAGGAACAAATCCCATCTTGACTACATACTTCTCTCACAATCACCTTGTACCACACCTGAGCTTAGCCTTATGTACTGTCATATTACTAACAGCGAATAAATAAGTCAAGGTACAATATTTGGTGAATATCAAAACCCAATATGTATCTCAGGTCTGAGGATACTATGATATTCTCCTTTACTCAAATTTACTTATGGTCAATCACAAATGATTCCATGCAGTAATATTCGAGAGCGAGTCAGTCCAATATTTGTATCCCACAAATATCTATGAACTTTGGCAGCAACACTTTGCTCTATATTCATACCTAATGAATATCTACCAATCCTAGTTCATAATAGTCTTACATTCAATCTATTAAGGATGTTGCTAGATCCGCTTAATAGAGAGCTGAGAAACATGGAAGCTGAATACTTAAAAGAGTCCAAGTCAGCGGCGTATGATGAGGAATGTTTTCTAAAACAAAAGTCTAAAGTGGAATGGTTATGTGCGGGGGATTCTAACACAGCTTTCTTCCATAACAGTGTGAAATGTAGGAATGCTAGATAAAAAAATCAATATATTAAGGATGTTGCTGGGAACCGATTTGAGGGTGAAGATGTGTCGAATGCTCTAGTCAACCATTATGCAAACTTTCTGGGCAAGGAGGATCAAGTTATTCAACTTAATCAGGAGGATATTTTTGTTAATGTGCTTAGTCCTGCTGTTGCGGACAATATGGTTCGACAGGTTACACGTGAAGAGATCAAGAATGCTATGTTTAGTATTGGCAAGAATAAAGCTCCGGGTCCTGATGGCTATACGTCGGCTTTTTTTAAACATACATGGGATATTGTGGGTGATGAAATCACTATGGCCATCTTAGAGTTTTTTGATAATGGTAAGATCCTAAAACAACTTAATCATACTATACTGGCTCTTATTCCAAAAGTGGAGACTCCGGATTCGGTTCTTGACTATCGTCCTATTTCTTGCTGTAATGTCTTGTACAAGTGTATCAGCAAGATCATCACGGATAGATTGAAGGGAGTCTGGGTGATTTGGTTAGTATCAATCAGTCTGCCTTTGTTCCGGGTAGGAAAATATCAGATAACATCCTTCTTACTCAAGAATTGATGCACAATTATCACTTGAATCGGGGTCCGGCTAGATGTGCGTTCAAAATAGATATCTAAAAGGCTTATGATACTGTTAGTTGGGCGTTTTTGGAGGATGTTTTGCATGGCTTTGGGTTTCATCAAAAGATGGTTGCGTGGATTATGGCTTGTGTAACCACGACCACTTATTCTCTTAGTATTAATGGTAATTTGCATGGTTTTTTCGGGGGTAAGAGGGGCTTGAGGCAAGGTGATCCTATGTCGCCATACTTATTCACATTGATTATGGAGGTTCTTTCAATGCTTCTTCAACAAGCTGGCCATTCTAGCACTTTGTTTAAGTTTCATGCTAACTGTGTTAAGCAGAAGATTATAAACGTTTCCTTTGCTGATGATTTATTCATTTTTGTGCATGGGGATATTGTTTCGGTGAAAAAGGTAAGAGATGTGCTTGAGAAGTTTACTAATCTTTCTGGATTAGTTCCGAGTTCAGCAAAGAGCACTGCCGCATAATGTTAAACAAGATATACTTCGGATCATGCCTTTCCAGGAAGGTTCGTTGCCGGTCAGGTATCTGGGGGTTCCGTTAATTTCAACTAAGTTAGTCTTTAAAGATTGCAAACCTCTTCTAGATCGGATGGAGAAGAGAATTAATAGCTGGTTGAATAAGTCTCTTTCTTTTGCTGGTAGACTACAACTTATTAACTCCGTCTTATCGGCCATGCATATCTATTGGGCATCCGTTTTTATTATTCCTTCTCGGGTCATCAATGATCTTGAGAAGCATATGCGACGGTTCTTGTGGAATGGCAATAATCTGAGTAGAGTTAAGGCGAAAGTCCCTTGGGCTGATGTTTGCTTGCCGAAGAGTGAGGGTGGTTTAGGCATAAAGTGTATTTCGGATGTGAATAAGGCCCTTATGACTAATCATATCTGGAGCATTCTGGTTAATAGGAAGTCTCTTTGGGTCCAATGGATATATACACACAAATTGAAGGGTAGGACTTTTTGGGATATTAACAGCAAAGGTAGTATGAGCTGGGGATGGAGGAAAATCTTGTCTCTTCGCAGTGTTGTCAGGCCTTTTATATGGAAGGTTGTTCGAAGTGGGGCTCAAACGAATGCCTGGTGGGATAATTGGTGTCAACTAAGTCCGCTAAGCTCATTCATTACGCCACGGAGAATAACTAATGCGGGCTTCAACCTCTCGTCTTCTATTTCAGACCTAGTTGATGAAAACGGAAACTGGAGGTGGCCTCAAGCTTGGTATGATTTATACCCGGTTTTGATTGAGTTAAATGTTCCTCAGTTGACGCAAAATATGGTGGACCGTACGGTTTGGAAAGATTTGGATGGGAACTCATGCTCGTTTCGGTCATCAGAAGTGTGGCATACCATTCGGTGTAGGCAGAATCCACTCTCGTGGGTTGATGGGGTATGGTTTTCTCAATGTATTCCAAGACATTTGTTTCACTTAGGGTTAGTTATAAAGAATAAACTTAAAACCCAAGACCGGCTTGCTGCTTGGGAGGCGGGAAGTGTAACGAATTTAAACCTCATGTGTTGTCCGCTTTGTAGAATCAATCGGGACTCTAGAGATCATTTGTTTTTTCAGTGTTCGTTTGCTTCAAAAGTGTGGAACGAAATTAAGAGTATGGTTCAAATGGGTAATGTTGATAGCACTTGGCAATCGATTATGACCTGGATGGAACAAAATGCAAGCTCGAAGAAGACGGAGCATATTATATGCAAGCCGGTTATTGCGGCTTTGACTTACTTCATATGGCAAGAGAGAAATAACTGTCTATTTTCCAATGTTTTTGCTGATCAGAATACGGTGATTCAGAGGATTAAGGAAGTTGTCCGTTTACGTTTAATGGGGTTCAAGTTTAGAAGACAATCGAGTATTGAGAGTCTGCTGAGGACGTGGAAGATCGGTTTTGATGATGAGGCCAACGATCCGGGCTAGCTGATTTTATTTGTTTAGTCATTTT
>JARYGA010043151.1:0-61105 GCA_030545235.1 Helianthus tuberosus
ACTTTATTTATAAGAAGAGATTTGGAACAAAAAGTTAAAAGAAAAGTATACAATACCCTCAAAAAGAGTTCCCGCCCACTTTTCCTCAAATGAAAAAAATCAAAACTTTTGATCTCCCTCCTCCTGGCTCCCTCCCTCTTTAACCTAGGCTCAAAAAAGAGGGTTTTTTTTATTTGTGGCTGCAAGGGAGACAATTGTTCCGGAATCTGAACCAGGATGTGCGGTGGCTACGACGGGAATATGGGGACTCATCGGTTGTAGTGGTTGTTGTGGTACTAGCGGGCGTGCGACGGGATAGTTGAACTAGGAAGAGGTAATGCTGAAATCTCTGGTAAGCAAGTTGATTATCCCTCAATCTTCAATTCATTGTTATATTTTGATGTGTTCTTGTTTATGTTGTTGAATAATCGTCACATGAAAGGTCCGATGTTCACTGATTTGATTTCAAGAAAACGATACTTAACACTAAATTGTATAAATAACAAAATACTAATTACATTTACGAAGCAATGAAAAAAGAGATGAATGAGTTTAGTACTTTCATGATATGAAGTACAAACAGGGGTTGACCTATGTTTTAAACTTTAGCATCAATCTTTAGTTGTAATCTTCAACTTTTGTTTGAAAAAAAGTTGGGATTTTTAGCCTTTTTCTTAAATTTTCTTATATGGGTTTTTTATTTTTAGCTGTATACATCAATCTTTAGGTTTAACCTTGAACTTCTGTTGAAAAAAATTGAATCATTATTAAAAAATGGAGATTTTCAAGATTTTCTTGATTGGTTTACTCTGTGTTGGAACCAATGTTGTTGTTCTTGAAGATGATAAAAGAGCATTGTTGGATTTAATGAACAATCTTGCACACTCTCGCTCACTAAATTGGGATTCCAACTCAACTACAATGTGTAACAACTGGACTGGAGTCACGTGCAGCATTGGTCTCCGGCTTCCCGGAGTTGGTTTTCACGGTCATATTCCAGCAAACACCATTAGCAGACTCTCAGCTTTGCAGATCTTGAGCCTCACATCCAGTGGTATTTCTGGTCCTTTTCCTGTTAATTTTGTTAACCTCAAGAATTTATCTTTATTGTACCTTCAGTTTAACCAGTTTTCTGGCCCACCGCCTCTTGATTTCTCTGTTTGGAAGAGTTTAAGAATTGTTAATCTTTCAAACAATAAGTTTAATGGGTCAACTCCAAGCTCCATTTCAAGTTTGACCCATCTTCCTGCTTGGAATCTTGCTAATAACTCATTAAGTTTTGGGTAATTATGCGTTTGATTTGGAAGAATTGTTGAGGGCTTCAGCTGAGGTTTTGGGTAAGGGTACTTTTAGGATGTCGTATAAGGCGGTTCTTGAAGACGGGACGCCTGTTGTGGTGAAGAGGTTGAAAGATTTAAGTGTCGGGAAACGCGAGTTTCAGCAGCAGATGGGGATCGTTGGGAGTATTAAGCACGGGAATGTGATCGAGTTGAGGGCGTATTACTACTCGAAAGACGAGAAGCTAACTGTTTGTGAGTATTACGGTCAAGGGAGCGTTGCCGCTATGTTACATGGTATGTTCTTAATCTCTTTAAATTATTTAACTCATTTAAATATGTTCTTGTTTTAGTTACGATATTATCACTTTTTAGTGCTTTAGGATAAAAACAATTAGATTTTGACAAATGCTTAAGGAGTTGTAACTTGCAGGCTTGTAATAATAGAACTGATTATCATATTCTAATCCTTCAACTCAAAAACCTTAAATGCTAATTAGAGTAGGGATCTTGTTCTTATTACTTTTAAGGTTAAATGACAAATAACTATCACAAGAATCCAAGTTAGGTAGTCTTGAAGGTTTATGGTTCATTTACTCACGTTAACTTCCGTCGTTTAGTGGGCCCGATCTTCATATCATTATAGATAAAGACCAGACCAGACCCACAAATCGAATTAGACTGAATTGGACCCGAACCATTTGCAGTGGCGGACCCAGGAATTTTTCCATGGGGGTGCGGAACATTTTTAAAAATTTTAGGCCCCAAGGTATATAAGTAAAAAATCGGTTCGTATCGGATCGGGTCGGGTCATGTAAAACAAAAGAACATCGAACTAAATTTATATAATCATCAAAAATATGTCAAACCTTTTTACAAACATAATTAAAACGTCACCCTACGGGTTTTTATTTTTTGAAATCTATCCAAAACATGGCTCCATAACATATTACATAATATATCAACTATTCAAGCCCTAGAAATCATAATGTTAATAACCCTAAAAATCATCTAAACAACATATACACCATAAAAAGAAAAAGCCAAACATTCTTCACTAACAAATATAACCCACCAGATCTTCTGTGTGGTGTATGCGGCAATAAAAAAGGCAAAATATCATCACTAACAAAATATAACCCACCATATAACATAATGAAAAACAAAACGAAGCACATGTCTACTGTCATGGTTAGTATGCGGCTAATATCAACAAAAAAATCAACCAAAATTCATCAAAAATAACAAAGAAATTTACCCGTGTTCGATCGGCGGTGGTATGGTGGTTGATTACGGTGGTATGCGGCTGCTGACTGTTCACTGTTGTCGCTGATGTTCTGATCGCTGGCGTGCAGGAAGGATAGAGAGAGCGGGAGAGAATATGTAAAGGTTTTAGGCTTGTTTATTTTATTTTAGTTTGAAATATTGTTGATTTGTTGGATTTGTTTATTGGGCTAAGACTTAGTAATGGGCTAGCTAAAGGTATTGGGTATTTGGGCTTAGTTATTTAGGTATTAAAAATTATATAATTTAAGTAGTATTTAAAAAAAAAAAATAAGAGTTTACTAAAAAAATTTAAAATATAAATTGATAACACTTTTTACCTAAGGGGTGCAGACGAAAAATTCCAAGAGGTGCGGACGGAAAATTCCAAGGGGTGCGGACGAAAAATTCCAAGGGGTGCGGATGAGATTTTCGACGGAACTTAGCACTAAATTTTTTTTTCCCGGGGGTGCGCCCGCCCACCTTGGCTTTGTCTTAAGTCCGCCCCTGACCATTTGTCTAGCATGCCACCACACAACATGGATCATGCATGAACTTCAAATGGACTTATACTGTTTGTATTTTACTAGATTAGGTTAAAGGATTACGCAAATAATAGACATAAATCAAATCCAAATTGATTTCTCTAACTCTTTAATGTTTAGACTCGTTCATTCGCCTTAACTTTCTTCGTGTCGTTTGTCCAGTCTTCATCTTATCGTAGACGTAGACGGACCCACAAACCGAAGGTTAATTGTCCGTCATACTCCAACATTATAATATCAATAAACCTGACAAACCAGTTTGGTTGTGACCACACATGGATCATGCAAAGAATGTCATGATACAGAAAAGATATAACTATATAAGATGAAGCCTCTTAAGTCATATTCAGGAATATATTATGAAAGACAACCCATTTTTTCCAATATGCATATATATGTATTATATTATAATATAAAGACATTGTTTATGTTATATTTGATATATATAGAATTGTGAGGTTAAATTGCGAGGGTCAAGTTATTCTACAAAGGCTTCTAATTGTAAGAAGTGTAAGAAGGATTTATAGAGTGACAAGTGTCCAATAACCTAAAACTAAACCCACTACATCACCACCAAAAACCTAAACACCCACCCCCACCCCACCCCCACCACCACCACCACCCAAAAATTTAAAATATAAATTGATAACACTTTTTACCTAAGGGGTGCAGACGAAAAATTCCAAGAGGTGCGGACGGAAAATTACAAGGGGTGCGGACGAAAAATTCCAAGGGGTGCGGATGAGATTTTTGACGGAACTTAGCACTAAATTTTTTTTTCCCGGGGGTGCGCCCGCCCACCTTGGCTTTGTCTTAAGTCCGCCCCTGACCATTTGTCTAGCATGCCACCACACAACATGGATCATGCATGAACTTCAAATGGACTTATACTGTTTGTATTTTACTAGATTAGGTTAAAGGATTACGCAAATAATAGACATAAATCAAATCCAAATTGATTTCTCTAACTCTTTAATGTTTAGACTCGTTCATTCGCCTTAACTTTCTTCGTGTCGTTTGTCCAGTCTTCATCTTATCGTAGACGTAGACGGACCCACAAACCGAAGGTTAATTGTCCGTCATACTCCAACATTATAATATCAATAAACCTGACAAACCAGTTTGGTTGTGACCACACATGGATCATGCAAAGAATGTCATGATACAGAAAAGATATAACTATATAAGATGAAGCCTCTTAAGTCATATTCAGGAATATATTATGAAAGACAACCCATTTTTTCCAATATGCATATATATGTATTATATTATAATATAAAGACATTGTTTATGTTATATTTGATATAGATAGAATTGTGAGGTTAAATTGCGAGGGTCAAGTTATTCTACAAAGGCTTCTAATTGTAAGAAGTGTAAGAAGGATTTATAGAGTGACAAGTGTCCAATAACCTAAAACTAAACCCACTACATCACCACCAAAAACCTAAACACCCACCCCCACCACCACCACCACCCAAAAACCTAAACCCCCCCCCCCCCCAACCCAAAAACCTAAACCCCCCCCCCCCCCCCCCCCCCCCCCCCCCCGCAAAAAAAAAAAACTATATACCTCACCAAAAAAACCTAACCCCCCCCCACCCCCACCCCCCAAAAACCTAAAAAAACCTAACACCCCCCCCCCCCCCCAAAAAACCTAAAATAAAAATATAAAAAAAACTAAACACCCACCCCCACCCCCCACCACCACCCAAAAACCTAAACCCCCACCCCCCACCCCCTCGGCAAAAAAAAAAAAAATTTTTTTTTTTTTTTGGGTGGGTGATGTGGGGGGTGGGGGGGTGGGTGTTTTTGGTGGTGGTGGATGTTTAAGTTTTTTTTTTTTTAGTGGGTTTTTTTGTGTTGTAGGTTTTTTTAGGTTATTGGACACTTGTCACTCTATAAATCCTTCTTACACTTCTTACAATTAGGATCCTTTGTATTTGATCCTAATCCTAAATTGCGAAACACGAAAACTTTTGGGTTAAAAATAAAAAAAATCAAATAGGTTTGGGTTAAAAGTGAAAGATCAAGTTTTTTTTTTTTTTTTTAATTTCCCCTAAGCATTGGGTACACCCACTCTATGCATACAATTGTTGAAAATTTATAGTATGGAAATGTGTTATGATATTGTTGGTTGGATATAGAGAGAATGAAATGACATCATATTGGAGATTACACTCTTGAAACGAAATATATTAGGGGATGTAAATTCATATTCGGGACTGAATAAAGCTGGTATCGAAAACTTAGTATTAGAGACTACTTTTGAGTCTCCGAAGAAACATATTAGGGACTGATAAATAAGAACATTGGAGACGGAAAACATTTATTATGAGATACTGATTTTCAGTCTAAAAAAACATATTAAGGACTAAAATAACATGCTTACAATTTTAAATATGTGATATACTTTATTATGCCTACGTTTAAAAAAAGAAACACAATCAACAGTACAAACATGGCACATGACAAATATTAGGCTTCCTACATACAATCTAGATTTTTATGTCATAGTGTCGGTTGGTTGAAGACTTGCACACCTTGTGTAAAGAACTGTACAATTAACCATTGCCTATGTAAATATAGGTGAAATATTTTTAACTAGCTGGTCCATTTTGGATTACTTGCATATGCTTCATGACCTTTAATTGTTTATTTTAAAAATATGTTGTACATCTTTTACTAGTTTGCTATGGGGATTTGACTGGGGGTGCAAACGAGACAAGCTCGTCTTATTTATGAGAGCTCGTGCTCGAGCGAATATCGGTTCGAACTATGGATGAGCATTTGGTACCGGTACTGAACCAGTTATATTTAGTACCGGTACCCATTTTTTCATTTTTCAGTACCGGTACCCGTCTTCCCGCTGTTTGGTACCGGCACTTTCGTAAGTACCGGTTATATTCAGTAAAGAGTTGGAATATACTTTGATATAATTTTTTATAGGGCAATGACCGTGTATGCTTCACGAAGTGGTGCCAACATAAGGATTAAACTCATCTGGATTAACGCTAGGGTAAGCACTTAATCCTTTATTTAAATTGTGGTTGTAATGATATTGTAAATATTGAAACCCTTAAGTTTAAACTTAAGTCACAATGGTTTCACATTTCCTGATATTTTTAATTGTGTAGTGTCCACGTCAGCCAGGAGGTACTGAATGCGGCTACTATGTGATGAAGTTCATGAATGAGATAGCTTACGAAGGAGTTGAAATACTTGACAATGATAATGTAAGTTTAGGCATATTTTAGTATGTATATTAGAGAAATATCTACTTATATATCCAAACAAATGCTTAAAACCATATATTAGGATTAAATTCTGATTTTTAAGATTTATTTTATTTAATTGTTGTCTTAGGTTGGGAAAGGAGTAGAGGAATACTCGGCTGCGGATATGGATGGCATTCGCGAAGACTGGTCGACTTATGCGGTTACCTCTATTTTTAAGTGACAAGTCGTAATTTTAGGTGTTGACGGTGTATTGACAAACAATTCTTTTTTTTTTTGTTAACATTAAAATATCTATAGTATACTTGACAAAGGATTATGTAATGGATTGTTTTGGTATATATATGTGTGTGTGTGTATTTGTTTTATGAAAATGATTTATTGTTTTTGTTACTATACATGTATCCAGGGCAAATTTGTAATTTTATAAAAAAAAATTATACAATTAAAAGCATGGCACGCGTAAATGAATGTCATACGTATGTGTCATAAATGCTTGTCATGAACGTGTGTCATTAAAAAGTGTCATAAAATGAGTGTCATGAATGTGTGTCATTAAAAGGTGTCATAAAATGAGTGTCATGAATGTGTGTCATTAATGCGTGTCATTAAATGTGTGTCATTAAATGTGTGTCATGAATGTGTGTCATTAAATGTGTGTCATAAAAACATGACACACAAATGTATGTCATGTTAATTTTATGACTCCTTAATCAACGACTCGCATTTGCGTGTCATAAAGACCCTTTTATGACACGCAATGCATGTCAAGAAAGGTGTCTTTTCTAGTAGTGATTTAATGTAGCATAACCCTATAAGGTTATATTACACGATCATAGTAGAAATCTGAGTTATTTGCTTGTTTCCGTTATTATGCTTAACTTTGACTATTATGCCCTTATAGCTTAAAATGAGATTTTTGAATATATGGTCATATAAATAACCTTTTTACGGATATATAAACATGTCAAATTATTTTGACGTCATTTTCCGGTCTCAAACTAAAGTTATGCAAGATATCGTAAAACTTAAATTTTTTATTAATTTAATTACGCATTTGTACATAAATCATGTTTAAACCCAAATTTTGGCATCAAACTCGTTACCTAGTGTTATGATATTATTTTTAGCGTTTTTTGGAATGTTGGGTCAGATTATAAACTGACCATATCATTGAGTTCTTGTATAAATTCGATAAATGACGATAATGCCCTTTTTGTTAATAAAATGAGATTAACATATGATTAACATGCCAAACCTTTTCCTATTGATTTAATATGTAAAATAAAATATTTTAAATCATTCAAGGCTGGTCAAAACCTCACAATCACATAAACATCGCAAATATCGTCAATTATCGATTTTTACGCTAATTAGGTGCATAGTATGGTTTAAAACCATATTTAGCACCCAAGACTTGTTACCTACTGAAATTATAAATAATTTTTAATATTTTTACAGTAGGTATAAGTCATGAACTCAGACTTCCAATTTTGTCCCTAAAGGCATATGTGAAATGACCAAAATACCCTTTCGAGGCATAGTTTGGCCATAAATGGTAAACCACACATATGTATGATATCCTACTGTTATAACATCATAAAATAAATGTTTTTCCAGAATGTTTTAGACCAAAACATCTGTTTGCTTTAAAACCTCTTTTATAAATCTTAAAATGACCAAAATGCCCTTACGGGACTTAATTTGGTTTTAAAATATTTTTTGGGCATAATTTTTGATATCCTACTGATATCATAACATAATTAAAGCGTAATAACTTATGGAACTTGTACATGACTCATCCGGCTACCCGTTATGCATATACGCGCTCGGTACGGTTTATATAACTAGATTGCATAAATTAGCCGAAACGGGTCAAATCTTATCGTTTTAACTTCAAAATGCAGAATGTATTTAGTTTACCCATTTTATACAAGTCTCCATACTTTTTGGGTCTGAATCACATTCCAATCCGGTCATCGCTTAATCTAACGTTTCGTACCGTAAACCTTTCTTTAAACTAACCGGTCTAAGTTTGTAACTTAAATAAGACCCGTTAGTAATCTAATAGGTTAATAAAAACCTTCGTTCCAGATTAGGAGTCCCGGTAAAAGCTACTTTCACTAGTTTGAATAGATTATACGGCTGAGTAGACAAATCTCGTATTTTTAAGCTCAGGTAAATACTTTTAACTTATTTTCCCTTATACGGGCTTGGGATACGGTAAATTATTACCGCTTGGTCGGGTATAGAATATTTAATCGATTAGTGGTTAAATCATTGACATAACCCGTTTTAATCTGTTTTGTTTGATATATAAACATTTGGGGGTTAATATGACCGTGTCCTGGATATCCTCGGCTCATTTCATTTGAAAATGGCCACGACTTAAGCACGGGGTGTAGGCATACACCAGACATTTGCGTATGTAAAATGATATACCCACTCGTGAGGATAACTTCTTGTGGGTTTATATTAGTGGTGTGTCTATTAATCTTGTCTCGGCTTCTATCCCGTGCCCTGAACGTACGACAAACATATAAATCTGTATACAAGATTATTTCATATAATTATCCCAAGTTATAAAAGAATATTTGTGCCTTGTGCATTTAAATCAATTTTCTTAAATGTTTTCAAAAGAGTCAGTTAATTGTATTTACCAGTGTAAACTAACGTATTTTCAAAAGGCTAAGTGACAGGTACTACTCGTAATTGGCTGGGAGCTTCTTGGTGTTAGTAAAGGATCTTGCAAATCCTTAGGATGCCCTAAAGTCTGCTAAACTTCATTTTGTATATTTTATAAAGATCTGCCTGTGGATTTAATATTGCAAGCTCGTATGTAATTATCCTTTCGGTATTTTCAGACATTTGGGTTTGTAATAATATTTTATATTTCAAGACTTTCGTTGTGCTATTATGTGTATGTTTGACTATGACAATACCAATCTTATGTCACAATACTCCCCACCAGGCTGAGCTGTAAATATCAGGGTGTGACAGCTACTGGTCCTATTCGTTGGATAATCTCAAAAGGTCCAACATACCTTGGGCTCAGTTTTCCTCTTTTACCGAATCTGACAACTCCTTTCCATGGAGAAACTATTAACAATACCTTATCTCCAACTTGAAATTCCAACGGTTTTCGTCTGTTATCTGCATACTGTTTTGACGATCTCGTGCTGCTTTCAGTCTTTCCTTGACTTGAATAATTTTGTCCGTTGTTTCTTGTACAATCTCAGGACCTGAAAGTTACTTTTCTCCAATCTCTGACCAGCATACTGGTGTTCGGCATTTTCGTTCATAAAGTGCTTCAAATGGTGCAGCATTGATGCTATGATAGCTATTGTAGTAGGAAAATTCTATTAAAGGTAAATGTTCATCCCAATTTCCTCCAAAATCTATCACACAAGCTCTAAGCATATCTTCCATTGTTTGAATTGTTCTTTCTCTTTGTCCGTCTGTTTGAGGATGATAAGCTATGCTTTAAATTTAATCTAGTTCCCATTTCTTTTTGGAAACTTGTCCAAAAATGAGAAGTAAAACGGCTGTCTCTCGGAACAGGTTAAACATCTAGCAACATAATTTACTATATCCTTTTTCATTCCTATCCACCAGAAATTCTTTCTTAAGTCTTGATACATGTTATTACTTCCAGGATGCATTGTATACTTAGACTTATGGGCTTCTTCAAAAATTCTGTTTCGTAGGTTTCCTTGGATAGGTATCCAGATCCTTTTCTTATGGAATCTCCAAATTCCATCTGTTACTTTTTCTAATTCCTTAATCATTCATTTCAATCCTTCAACATCATCCTTGATTGCTGTTTCCTGTATCTGTTTAATTTGCTCATTTAAATCTATCTGCAGGTTTAGTCTTAAAGAGCGTACTCTTTTTGGCTTTTCATGATATTTTCTACTTAAAGCATCAGCTACTACGTTAGCTTTTCCTGCATGATACTGGATATCAGAATCATAATCACTAAGGATTTCCATCCAACGTCTCTGCCTCATGTTTAATTCCTTTTGTCCAAAGACATATCTTAAACTCTTATGATCTGTGAATACAACGAACTTACTACCGTAAAGATAGTGTCTACAAATCTTAAGGGCAAAAATTATCGCTCCTAACTCTAGATCATGGGTTGTATAATTCTCTTCATGCTTCTTAAGTTGTCTAGAGGCATAAGCAATTACCTTTTGACGTTGCATCAGCACACATCCATATCCTAACTTAGACGCATCACAATAAAATATAAAGTCTTCAGTTCCTTCTGGCAAAGCGAGTATTGGTGCGTTGGTTAAATTTTGCTTCAAAATCCTAAATGCTTCCTCTTGTTTTGGTCCCCATTCGAACTTAACTAATTTGCAAGTCAGTTTGGTTAATGGAATGGTATTCTAGAGAAATTTTGAATAAAACGTCTATAATATCCTGGCAATACGAGAAAACTTCTTACTTCTGTTGGGGACTCAGAGACTTTCCATTTGGTAATCGCCTCGATCTTTGTGTGATCCACATGAATTCCCTCGTGATTAACCTAATGTCTAAGGAATTGCACTTCTTGCAACCAAAATTCACATTTTGAGAATTTAGCATAAAGCTTTTCCTTTCTCAACAATGTCAGGAGAATATGCAAATGCTCCGCATGTTCCTCCTTACTCTTAGAGTAAATTAGAATATCATCTATAAAGACAATTATGAATTTGTCCAGGTATGGTTTACATATCATGTTCATCATGTCCATAAATGCGGCTGGGGCATTTGTTAAACCAAATGGTATGACTGTAAATTCATAATGACCGTACCTCGTTCTGAAAGCAGTTTTAGGAATGTCCTCTTCCTATACTTTCACTTGATGATATCCTAAGCGTAAATTGATCTTAGAAAAGAATCGGGCTCCTTGAAGTTGATCGAACAGATTATTGATTCTCGGTGACGGGTACCGATTTTAATCATAACCTTATTCAGTTCTCGATAATCAATGCACATACGCATCGATCCATCTTTCTTCTTGACAAATAACACCGGTGCTCCCCATGGCGATGAGCTAGGTTGTATGAAACCTTTTTCTAGCAATTCGTCCAGCTGTTTCTTCAATTCCTGCATTTTTGTTTGCTCTAGTCGATAGGGTGCTTTGTCAATAGGTGTCGTTCCTGGTATTAGGTGAATTCTAAATTCAACTTCATGATATGGCGGTAACCCAGGTAACTCTTCTGAAAAAACATCGGAGAACTTAGATACTACGGGAATATCTTTTAATTCTTTTCCTTTAGTGTTAATGATTACTGAAATCATATACACTATTCCTCATTTCCGTGCATAATTTGCAGCTTTCATCATAGAGATGATTTTTGCTGATCTTGTTGACTTATCTCCTTTAATTGTGATCCTTTCGCCATTTAGCGTACTTACTTGTATAGACTTTTGATCACATAATATTCGCGCCTGATTGGTTACCAACCAATCCATTCCTAATACGACGTCGAGTCCAACTAGATCCATTGGTAAAAGATTAGCGGTAAGGTTATGACTTAAAATGTCTAGCGTTGCTTCCTGCAGGATTTCACTTATCCTGATAGAACTTCCATTTGCCATCTCCACCAGGCAGTCTTGGTGAAGTTTAGTTAATGGTTGATTGAGAAGTTTGAAGAAAGAGGTATTTATGAAACTTTGGTTTACACCAGACTTAAATAATACTTTAGCATAAACATCATTAACTAAAAACTTACCGGCAATCACATCCGGAATAATCTTGGCTTCTTCAATTGTCAGAACGAATGCTCTAGCATTCTTCTTGGGTCCTTCTGTTTCCTTTTCTTTGTTGTTTGCTGCTAGAGCTAGTTTCGGACAGTTCAGTTTAATATGACCAGCTTCTCCATAGTTGTAGCCTATTCTCATGTTAGCTTTCTTCCTGCAGTCTTCTTCCTTATGTCCTGATATTTTGTAGAAGTTGTAGAATATCGAGCATTTTCCTGAGTGTTTCCTTTTACAGTGCTTTCATTAGGGTGAAGAGGAAGAACCTGGTCCTTTCTCGCGGTAGGAATTACCATAACGTAGTTCCTGGGTAATCTTTTGAGCTAGGTTCTTTTTCTGGTTTTCCTCATGCGTACGTACCAATTCATCTGTCAAGGTGTTAGTAAGTTCTACTGCTTCTTTTATGGTTTGTGGTCTAGCTGCCTTGACCACATGCCTAATCTCACTGATTAATCCCCATATGTAACAGGAGATTAATACTGGTTCTGGTGAGGCTAGGGTTGGAACTACCCTTGCATATTCAAAGAATGTGGTAGTATATTCCCTGCAGTCTACCCCAATCATTCTATGATTTAGGAATTTATTAGCAATCTGTTCCTTTTCATGAGGAGGGCAAAATTTCCTTTCAAATATTTCCTTAAAGTTGTTCCATTCCATACTATAAACTCTGTCACTTCCTCTTGACTAGAGAATGGTATTCCACCACTCTAAGGATGCATTCTTAAAAAGATTAGAAGCATACATGATTTTATCTTCATCTGCACATTTACTTATCTTTAAAACTGCTTCTATCTTTTCTATCCAGCGCAAGGCTGAAATGGTTCCTTCATTACCTGAGAATTCTACCAGTGTGCATGATAAAAATTATTTATAAGAACAGCCATATGAGATGGTTCTTCTTCTTTTTGGAATTGGAGCTTGGATAAACAGTCCGTGATTTCCATTCACGCTGTGATTTGGCTCAGTGGGTGCATGTTTACTTTCGATTACGGAATCATTATTTTCTTCTTCTTTAATAGTGTCGATATTATAGGGCATGGCATCTATGATTCATTGGGCTACTATCTGTTCGATAGCACTTTTATCCACTTGGTTCTCGTTATTATTGTTATTCTGGATTTCCTGATTTACTTCGTTTGACATCTGAATTGTAAGCATGATCAGGTATTAATATCACAGAATGAATTAAACAACAAACACTCAAGCATATTGAACCAAAAACGTTGATAATTGCGACTTTTACTCTTTCCATACATATATGCATCTATTACAAATTACAACTGGAATTTAAACACTAGTAACTATATATATATATATATTATTTTTTTTTATCAAAGTAACAAATATATATATATATTAGGTGACTGTTTGCTTAGTATTGCGTCTCATTCTCGTCATATTTCCAGACGAGTCTTTCCCGATTTGGCGAATCCGGTTTCCTTCCTCAACCAACTCTTCACCATACTGGCGAAGTTCTACAACATTCTCATGGCTCATTGGTGGCATTGGGGCTGACACTAGGTCAAGGTAAAGTGGTTCTAGTTCTTCGTACGGATACGGGTTATTCAGTATATCCTGAAATGCTCGGTTGTCGGCCCACCACTGATCTAAAGGGTTAGGTGCTGGAATTCTAGGTATCTCATTTGGATCAAAGGCTGGGATTGGAAGTGGGTTCTCCTGGTTCTGTTCTAGATTCATGGGTTGGTCAGGGAATAAAGGGAGTAATTGCAGTTCTGGTATTGCTACTTGGTTGAAATCATGTTCTCCTTCTACATTTTCAAACATATGAAAATTGGCTAATTGTGTATCCAATTCTTCTTCCCATAAAGGTCTAGCTTCTGGATTTTGGGTATTTGTCTCAGCTCTATTCACTATTCTTTGTTGTTGAAATTTTCTCATCCTTTTTCTCCTCTCCAATTTTGCTCTACTAAACCACCCTCGTTTCTTAGGGGGAAAAGGTTCTTCAGATTTGGCTTTAAAAACAAAGATATACTCAGAATCGGTTGTGTATCCGGAGGTTGGCCGGGATGTTCCTTCATCCCTTGGAGAATGAGGTAGATGACGATAAGCGTCAGAAGTACCCTGATCACTCATACTTTAAACTAAGAAAATTGTTAAAATGACATAAAATAATAATATACATATTTACACAGAATAACACAGATGTTATGGATATTACCTAGCACAATAGTTTAAAATTTAGGTATTAAAAGAACACCTAAATGACTTAAACCAATGGCTCTGATACCACCTTCTGTCGCAACCCCCGACCCATACCCCGGGAGCGGGAGCCGCGAGCAACAGCCGGTGGTATCGGTGTTTATTAATTTGGCAGCGTAAATAAGACTTCAGGATCGTAGTTAGGAAATAAATTTCAGAGTTTTAAAACCCCAAACTTTTATATTAAATAAATGGGACAAAACCCATATTTCATTCATAACATCTTTATAGGGATAACCCTAATTGCTGAAAACATAAACTTTTTATTTAGGTAACTTTATAGCCACTTTCTTTAAGCCTTCAGTGCTCCATAGCTGGCTTCTTATAGCTTTACATTAAGTTACCTGAAACACTTTTTAAAAATATTTTAACAGCAAGAAATACTGGCGAGTACATTCCAGTCTACAGAAATATGCTTTTATAACTTTACAGTATTAAGAGCGATTACAATGTTTATATCTGCCTAATTACTCATTCAGTATTTGTCACGTTGGCAGTTACAATGACCGTGGTCATATTACTATTGGCTAACTCTTTGTCCAATAGCGGCACTTGATAAGTAGTGTATACAGAACCCCACATACCGGCAGTAATTGTAGAATACAAGACTTAATCACTGTAAGTATAACTAAAAACATTTGATATTTTGTAACACAGTTTGGTAGAAAAAGAGAGTGACTCATATTGTAAACTTAGGTATTTCTATGGGCTTTTCGGTGATAATTCCTGATTATTTTCTTGAGATTCTATTAAAAACATACAATGCACGCGTGTTAGTAAAATAACCCAAGTCACGTTAGCTATACAACACAAGACTGAACCCCAACGAACTTAGTCAGGCAGAGCCTTGACATGCGTTGGTGGGTCCTAAATCAATCGGGTAGGGTAACGAATAAGTGATCAGGGGTTAAAATACTTACAACGGGGCAGAGCTTCGTGTCTTAGGGGGTATTGTAACTGCTATTTTCGCACTGTAGGGACAGAGAGAAAGAAAGAAATGAACGAAGATTGAATGTGCAGTCTTTGCTCAATTTATGGGTGAATCGGGGGTCTCTCGCGCCCCGCGACCCGTCCCCCTTGTTTCTCTCACGGCCCGCGAGGGCACCCCTAGCTACGGCTAGGGTGGCCGGGTGGCCCCTTGGTTTGACGCGTGTCGTGCCACGTGGCATAAGGGGGTAGCCGGAAAGCAAAGGCTTGTCGTGCCCTGCGACCAGCCTATCATCAACCTGTCGCGGCCCGCGACAGGTGTGTTTTCTTTG
The DNA here is from genome assembly GCA_030545235.1 of Helianthus tuberosus. Lineage (NCBI taxonomy): Eukaryota > Viridiplantae > Streptophyta > Magnoliopsida > Asterales > Asteraceae > Helianthus > Helianthus tuberosus. The sequence continues at coordinate 15,528 of JARYGA010043151.1, forward strand.
ATTTTTCAATTTTTAATTAAAATTAATGTTCCCTCGGGCCCGGTTTTGCGATTACGGAGCGTTTTAGGGTGTTTTCGAGGATTGTTATAAGCAGGCACAAGGCAACCTTTAAAATACCAAAACACAAATCTTCTCAATTAATATACAAAATAAACTAATAATTAATGTTTTAAAATCAAATCAAAAATTTAACCAACGACTACAATTCAATGATATATGCATAGTATTAATGTTGTCAATTAGCAAAGAACTTGGGGAATTAAACAAACATATGTTGCTAATCATAACAAGTAGTGAAAATAACAACCCATATTAGTAGTGTATAGAAATCATAACCGGTAGCGAAAACTAAAAAATAAATTTCATGACTCTGGAATTAGTCAAACAACCAAATCGTACGACACAAACCTGCTAATCGCTTCAAGAAACCTTATATTTTTCGGTTGAGATGTAGAATGAAGACAAGAGAATTGATGAGCCGAATTCCCACAAATCAAATCATCATCTTCAACGGTTTCTAGCGGGGCGAGTTCAATAGCTAGCTAACAAATCTCGACGAGTTCATCACCATCGCTCCTTAAATCAACCACTACCACTGTTATCGTCGCTTTAATCACCATCACCATTGCCGCTTGAATCAACTATCACACTCCGACCCGCAGCGGAATGGTACAGAGCATGATAATTGTCCACAACTCATGACAATTATTATAAGTTTAATATTTAAAACATGATCAAATTAAATTTTTGTCACACTTTACATGGAAATCTCAAATAATCCATACAATATTCAAATTTATCAAACATGAAATAAAATCTAATATATTAATCTAAGGCATGTCCTACGTGTCTTTGTCTTCTACTATCTCATACTTGTGGACTTGTATCATGCGTAAAAAGTTTTTTTTGGTCAAAACAAAGTTGGTGAATAGATCTAAATTTAAAAAAAAATATTTTGTTTTATTACTTGTTTATTTTATTTAAAAAAATAATTTTAAAAGAGATAATTTAACATGCAACTTCAAGTGTAGTAGAAACATTGATATCATCTCACAATAACAACAATCAACAAAATCACCAAACTCGGAACAATAACAACCAACCACATCAACAATAATGAAGTAATAGAAACAATAAAATTCAAGCCCCGAAGAACGAATCTAATGGTGGCGATACTTGTGACAACTGGCATAAAACCGGTAATTTCCGTACAATTTAATTATTATTTAATATCTGCAGTTATGTGATTAAATGTCAACATTGACTGATTTCATGCTATACTTGTGAATTCATGCACGTTTTATACTACAAATATTGCTTTATGCATTAATGATAGCGTTGCGTCAGAAATACTAGTAAACTCACCGGTAAGACACATTGTGTCAACAATTCTGCAGAAAGCAGTCAAACAATAGAATTGGGGCCTAGGAGTAGGTCCAACCAGGGGCGAAGCTTCTTGGGGGCGGGGGGGGGGGGGGTCGCCCGACCCCCGGGATTTTTCGCTCAATAGTGTTATATATGTAGTTTCCGTATAGAAATTTTTGGATATATACGTTTTTACCCCCCCGATTCTATAGAAATTTTTGGGTATATATGTTTTAGCCCCCTCCGTTTTCTCCGGCAAGCTTCGCCACTGGGTCCAACGTCAAAAATACATTAAAACCCAAGAGTATATACAAGGGTTAACATATAGACGTTCCGGAAGCTAGAATATGCACTAAAAAGCACCCGAAACACACTTTAAATGCATAATTCTACACAAATCAGCTATAATCAGCTTTTTAACACATAAATATTATGCAGAATTCATGTTTTATTATCCAGGATACCCTCATAAGTGTTGGGAATTGAAAGGGTCACAAAAGGATACATAAAGGACACTAAACGGTGCAATTTAGCACTTTAACGAACCAGTATTTAACCGAACAACCGGACATTACCCGGAACATCAAAATATTACTAGAAGCATTGTTTTAATGTTTCTGAACTAGTTATGGTCCCCGAACACCATAACATCCCTTATAACATAATAACACATCAAGTCCCTAAACTTTACACTTGAAACTAACTTATTTATGTAAATAGGAATTAAAAATTACACACTACCCCCCCCCATATAGTGGACGGTCACAATGGGGTGACCCCACCACAATCTTGCCAAGATCCCTCAAAATCCTACTTGATCTTTCCTAGATTTCCTTTGATTCACTAGATCTTCTTGGATTCATTTTCATATGGTGAAGATCTTGTGAAGATATATAAGAAGACCTTGTGTTCATCACCAACCACAACTCACCTTCTCCTCTCCCTCTCTCCCCACCTAAGGCCGTGAGCCACCACCCACACCACCACCATCTTCATCCATTGTTCATCCATTCCAAGTTAGTTACAAGGTGCAAGAAGGTGTTTAAGGAGGTTTAGAGCTTGTGAATCTTGAAGAACCTTCTCCATTTGCTTTTAACCATCACATTTGCCATCCTCAACTTCTTGAGTTCTTCCATAGCCCTTGTGCTAGTAGTAAGTTCCTTGTAACTTGTTACTTCATATTTTGATGAATAAAAGATGATGAATATTGTTAATCTTGAAGAACACAAAAGAACATGATCATGATACTTTAACATAAGCTTAAATACATAAGAATACATGTAAATGATGATGATTTGCTTCTTGATGAATGATGATTTGTGTTAGTGATGTTAGACATCATAAGAAACCTACTAGATTGTGATTAAACACATGATCTAGTAAGTTAAAGTGGTGATCTTGTGAAAGACCAAGATCATCATACTATATGTCTTCATGAACTTGAATAATGAAAGTGATCTTCACATGTAAAGATGATTTAAACAATATACAAATCTTGTAAATAGACGATTACAAGAATAATTTTCCCAAGAAACCAAGTTTATTTACAAGATTTACAAAGTCATGGTTTCTAAGTAAACTAATAATATTTTTAGTGTTTAAACAAGACTAGGAACATGATTGTAACAAGAAAAATACAAAAGAAATATTTTTAGAAAAACCATCTTACAAGTTGTAAATGACTAAATCTTTCAAGAATGTGATTTACAAGCAAATAACCATGTTTTAAGGGTAGCTAAACCTACTAAATAACATGGTAAGTTACTACAAGTTTTTACAAAAACTTCAAGTTCATGATGTAGTGTAATTTACTTGATTTTGACACTCGGTAAGTGTTGAAGGAGTTGATGATTGTTTGTGTTGATTTGAAAAGAAAACAAGCACATGTTTTGAAAACATGGGAAACCTCCATTTTTAGGGGAAACTATGTTAAAATTTCTATAAAATTTTGACACTTAGAAAAATATAAGTTTTGGTGAAACTTATTCCCTAAAAATTCACCCAAAAATATTTACCCAGGTTTCCCTAATTTTTTATGTAAACTTCAAGTTAAGAAATGATGATTTCTTCAAGATAAAAATTGATATTAAGTATGTATATTTTTGAGGAAAATATATATATTTATTGATCACCAAACTTTGTGCTAAGTGTATGTAATACGTATTGTATGTGATAGTGTATTAGGACTTGAAAATACACTAAATACTCCTAAGGAGTAAAAATACAAAATACACATACAACATGCTTAGACAAATACAAGAGAATATATTTATGAAAATATATTACTTGATAGATTATGTAACTTGGACAAGTTACGAACTAAAATGAAGTTTTGGAGGAAAATACATAACTCGGGTGAAAAATACAAGATACTTATATTAATTTTTGTGAAAATAATATAAGTAAGGTACATAGTTAAAAATATAAATTATTTTTAACGCACAAAGAATACATACATAAAAGATGGTGACTTGTACTTGTGCGATACAAGTCTAGTGACTAACGTTAATAAAACACGTATAGGTCACGACGCTATATAAGCAAACCCGGTGAAGTTTACGGCGCAAGAAACGCAAAGTTGTGAGTTCATGCTCCCCCTTTTCTTTTAACTGTTTTCAGTTTTATAACTTCGGGGGTGAAGTACATGTTACTAAATGTTTACAGAAAAGAGAGTTCATGTCCCCACTTTTAATCTTTTACATACTTTTTAAACTTGGGGAAAATACATGTGTTATGGTATGATGGATACAAGAACTAAGGAATGATACTTGAAATCGTGTCACGAATAGGGTACCAGAAGCACCATTAATCGTGTACATACTAAGACCGTAGAACAAAAGGTTAGATCTAATGGGTTTTCGGGCTGCCACACTCTTGGTGATAACTTGTACCAAGTAGTGCTTTGTGTCTCAGTCGTGAATCGACAACTAGAAAAATGCCTATGGTTTGGATGCTTCCTATGTCGTGTCACATGTTAATGGCCTTGCAACCCATTAACAATCTCGATATTTACAGAAATACTTGATTTATACAAGATACATACCATGTTTTCATACAAAGTATACAAACGTTCAATACAAAAACTGCATGAATTCACACCAACATAAAAGATTCTTCCAGCACAAGAAAAGGTCAAACGTGAACACCCTCACCCCTCCCCCAGCCTATTAAATACTCTTTTGGAGTAATAATTTAGGGTATAAAGACAAGAACCGCCAATGTGAAGTAAGATATTTTGTCCTTTACATATATTAAACTTGTACTTTGGGGAGATGTAACCCTTATGCATTTTGTTTACTTCGCAAACAATGACGTAACAAGTTGCCCTGATATGTGTAAAGACATCGGTGAATATCTTATGACGCATCAGTATTTATCTAATTATGTATGCTTGTTGCTGTATGAATTTATTTATACATTTGGCGGATTGTTTGATGTCACTTATGTGGTATATGCCTGTGTATATATACTACTACTGTCTCGTATGGCGATATCAAACAAATGTCTAACCCTGTTGTGTTATGTTCCAACAGAACATGGCACCTAGAAGAGCTGTGATCAATCAAGGTTCCGATCAACCCCCTCCTCCTCCTCTGCCGAGAACTGCTGAAGAACTGAACGCCCTACTGGAGGAAAGGATCTCCGCAGCTATCGCCCAGTATGAGGCGAACCGCACCGAACAAAGTGGAGGACCCAGCAATGCTAGACGTAATGGGCAGGGAGACACATCTGGAGGAAGCACAGCTCAAGGCTGCACCTTCAAGCAGTTTCTCGACTGCAAGCCACTAAACTACGATGGCACTGGAGGTGCAGTGGCGTTTGTACGCTGGACGGAGAAGACTGATGCCACTATCCGTATGAGCAAGTGTACCGCGGATCAGCAAGTCACTTTTGCTATGGGGTTGTTTGTTGATGAAGCTTTGACTTAGTGGAATTTGCAAGTCCAGACTCTGGGTGATGATGCTGCGTACGGCATGACGTGGGATGAACTAAAGGAACGTATGAGAGAGAAGTATTGCTCTCGTGCTGAACTCCAAAGGTTGGAGACTGAGTTCTGGCACTTGACCATGGAAGGTGCTGACATTACTGGTTATACCCGAAGGTTCCACAATTTGTCGAGAGTGATCCCTTACATGGTGATTCCCGAATTTAAGCGCGTCGAGCGCTACATTTGGGGATTGGCCTCAGAATTTTGCAGCATGGTAACTTCGGACAAACCATAAACGATCACTGAGGCTGTAACTCTGGCAGTCAGCGTTACTGAAGATGATGTCCGTATGAAGAAGTTGTCATTGAACCCAACCGAAAAGACCGAGACGCATGCTGAGTCGTCTGGTGACAAGAAGAGGAAGCATTCGAACCTGAATCAAGCGACACGTAACAACAAGGGTTCCAACAACAAGAAGCGCGACCCCAACCCGCCTCAGGAGGCGAAAACTCTTGCAACCATGAATGACACTCCTGCCAAAAGGTACATGGGCACTCTGCCCATCTGCAACCAGTGCAAGCGTCATCACGAAGGAGTTTGTCGCATTCCAAAATGCGACAAGTGTGGGAAACTAGGTCACCATACTGAGGACTGTTGGGGAAAAGGAAGGAACGGGAATGGAAACCGCAACGGTGCTGGTAATAGAAACAATGGTGGAAATGGGAATGGCAATGGTAACCGGAATGGTAATGGAGCTGGGCAGAACCAAGGATGCTTTGGTTGTGGAAGCAAGGATCATTTCATAAAAGATTGCCCAAGGGGAAACAACGCTCAGGCTCGAGCATTTGTGATTGGAGCAAAGAACGCACGCGAGGACCCTAATGTGGTCACCGGTACGTTTCTTGTTAACAATCACTTTGCATCCATACTATTTGACACTGGTGCCGATTATAGCTTCATGTCTGTGGAATTTAAATGTATGCTTGGAATAGAATCTAGTAGATTAGATATTGCTTATTCCATAGAACTAGCCAATGGTAAACTTGTTGAAATGGGTGAAGTTATTAGGGGTTGCACATTAGAACTTGGTGAGCAAAGATTTAGCATCGACCTCTTACCTATACAATTGGGTAGCTTCGATGTAGTAGTCGGAATGGACTAGTTGTCCAAGAACAAAGCTGAAGTTATTTGTCATGAGAAAATCATTCGCATCCCTTTGGCGAATGACGAAACTCTCATCGTGCATGGAGAAAAACGAGACGCGCCTCTGTGAATCATCAGTTGTATGAAGGCACAGAAGTGCTTAAGGAAAGGATGTGTTGCTTTCCTGGCGCACGTTGTAGATAAGAAGGCTGAGGAGCCGAAACTCGAAAACATTCCTGTGGTGAAGGAATTCCCTGATGTTTTTCCCGAAGATCTGCCAGGACTACCTCCGCAACGACAAGTCGAATTCCATATAGACTTGGTTCCAGGAGCCGCTCCTGTAGCAAAGGCACCCTATCGGCTTGCACCATCCGAGATGCAAGAATTATCAACACAACTCCAGGAGTTGTTGGACAAAGGGTTCATAAGGCTAAGCTTCTCGCCTTGGGGAGCTCCAGTACTGTTCGTAAAAAGAAGGATGGAACTCTGCGGACGTGTATCGACTATAGAGAATTGAACAAACTCACTATCAAGAATTGGTACCCACTACCGAGGATTGATGACTTATTTGATCAATTGCAAGGATCGAGCTACTATTCCAAGATCGACCTTCGATCTGGATATCATCAGTTAAGGATTCAAGAGGAAAGCGCACCAAAGACTGCATTCCGAACGCGTTATGGGCATTACGAGTTCCTTGTGATGCCATTCGGATTGACGAACGCGCCAGCGGTATTTATGGACCTGATGAACCGCGTATGCAAACCATATCTCGATAAATTCGTGATTGTATTTATCGATGATATCCTGATTTACTCGCGATCGAGAGAAGAACACGAGCAACACCTCAGAACCATTTTGGAACTACTGAAGAAAGAGAAACTTTATGCAAAATTCTCCAAGTGTGAATTCTGGATTCGCGAAGTACAATTTCTTGGTCACGTTGTGAATGAGAAGGGCATTCATGTAGACCCATCCAAGATTGAAGCAATAAAGAATTGGGAAGCCCCCAAAACCCCAACTGAAGTTCGACAATTTTTGGGCTTAGCAGGCTATTACCGACGATTTATCGAGAATTTCTCCTAGATAGCTCAACCGCTGACAACCCTTACACAGAAAGACAAGAAGTACGACTGGGGTGATAAGCAGGAAGAAGCCTTCCAACTACTCAAAAATAAGCTATGCGATGCATCGATACTATCCTTACCCCAAGGCACTGAAGACTTCGTGGTATACTGCGACGCTTCGCGTCAAGGGTTGGGTTGCGTGCTTATGCAACGCCAAAAAGTCATCACTTACGCTTCAAGACAGTTGAAGGTGCATGAAAGGAACTATACCACTCACGACCTGGAGATAGGCGCAGTGGTATTCGCCTTGAAGATCTGGCGACACTATTTATACGGTACTCGATGTACAATCTTCACAGATCACAAAAGCCTACAACACATATTTGATCAGAAGGAATTAAATATGCGTCAACGACGTTGGGTCGAACTGCTGAACGATTATGACTGTGAGATTAAGTACCATCCTGGAAAGGCTAACGTTGTAGCAGATGCGTTAAGCCGAAAAGAAAGGGTTAAGACCCTAAGGGTTCGAGCATTGGAAATGACTATTCAAACGAACCTCACTGCACGCATTCGTGACGTACAACAAGAAGCCCTTAAGATGGAGAATCGTAGAACTGAATACTTCTGAGGTATGCTGAAGAATATGGTGCCAAACTAAGAGGGAACCTTGTAATTTAAGAGGCGTATTTGGGTTCCGCTCTATGGCGGCATTTGAGAAGTCATCCTTGATGAAGCACACAAGTCGAGATACTCGATCCATCCAGGATCGGATAAAATGTATCAAGACTTAAAGGAATACTATTGGTGGCCGAGGCTTAAAAGCGATGTTGCTGTTTATGTTGGAAAGTGCCTAACCTGTGCTAAGGTTAAGGGTGAATATCAAAAACCGTCCGGGCTACTGCAACAACCCGAGATACCAATGTGGAAGTGGGAGCAAATCTCGATGGACTTCATAACAAAATTACCCAGGACCCCTAGAGGGCACTATATGATATGGGTGATAGTCGATCGGTTAACAAAGTCTGCGCATTTCATACCGATCCGAGAGAAGGATAGCACTGGAAAGCTTGCTGAGTTGTACTTAAAAGAAATCGTGGCACGTCATGGAGTGCCTATCTCAATTATTTCAGACAGAGATGGACGTTTTGTCTCAAGGATCTGGCAATCCTTCCAGGAAGCCTTTGGATCTCAACTAGATCTAAGCACGGCCTTCCATCCGCAAACAGACGGCCAGAGCGAACGGACCATACAAACACTGGAAGATATGCTTTGCGCATGTGTTATGGACCTAGGCGGCAGCTGGGATACTCATCTACCTTTAGTTGAGTTTTCCTACAATAACAGTTATCATACAAGCATAAAAGCCGCGCCGTTCGAAGCTCTGTATGGCCGCAAGTGCCGCTCGCCATTATGTTGGGCAGACGCTGGAGACAAACGTATGGTTGGTCCCGAACTTGTGCAAGAGACAACCGACAAGATTATGCAGATCCGAGAGCGCATTAAGGCGGCTCGAGATCGACAAAAGAGCTACGCTGATCGAAGACGAAAACCATTAGAATTCGAGGTGGGAGACAAAGTGTTGATGAAGGTCTCACCTTGGAAGGGCGTGGAAAGATTCGGAAAACGTGGAAAGCTGAATCCACGATACATCGGACCATTCAAGATTTTGGAAAGAATTGGTACCGTGGCTTACAAGTTGGAATTACCGGAAGAACTTAACAGAGTACATGATACGTTTCATGTATCCAACCTCAAGAAGAGTCCAACCCAAGAAACAATGATCATCCCTGCGGATGAAGTGCATATTGACGACACCCTCCGATTTACAGAGCAACCCGTTGAGGTTACAGACTGGAAAGTCAACAAGACCCGAAGGAGCAGTGTCAAACTTGTCAAAGTACGTTGGAACTCTAAGCACGGACCCGAGTACATGTGGGAACGTGAAGACTAGTTTAAAGAAAAGTACCCCCACCTGTTCAAGAAAACTCCTGCGAGAGTTAGTTTAGCCTGAATTTCGGGACGAAATTCTTTTAACGGGGGGAGACTGTGACAACTGGCACAAAACCGGTAATTTCCATACAATTTAATTATTATTTAATATCTGCAGTTATGTGATTAAATGTCAACATTGATTGATTTCTTGCTATACTTGTGAATTCATGCACGTTTTATACTACAAATATTGCTTTATGCATTAATGATAGCGTTGCGTCAGAAATACTAGTAAACTCACCGGTAAGACACATTGTGTCAACAATTCTGCAGAAAGCAGTCAAACAATAGAATTAGGGCCTAGGAGTAGGTCCAACGTCAAAAATACATTAAAACCCAAGAGTTTATACAAGGGTTAACATATAGACGTTCCGGAAGCTAGAATATGCACTAAAAAGCACCCGAAACGCACTTTAAATGCAGAATTCTGCACAAATCAGCTATAATCAGCTTTTTAACACATAAATATTATGCAGAATTCATGTTTTATTATCCAGGATACCCTCCTAAGTGTTGGGAATTGAAAGGGTCACAAAAGGATACATAAAGGACACTAAACGGTGCAATTTAGCGCTTTAACGAACCGGTGTTTAACCAAACAACCAGACATTACCCGGAACATCAAAATATTACTAAAAGCATTGTTTTAATGTTTCTGAACTAGTTATGGTCCCCGAACACCATAACACCCCTTAAAACATAATAACACATCAAGTCCCTAAACTGTACACATGAAACTAACTTATTTATGTAAATAGGAATTAAAAATTACACACTACCCCCCCCCCCATATAGTGGACGGTCACAATGGGGTGACCCCACCACAATTTTGCCAAGATCCCTCAAAATCCTACTTGATCTTTCCTAGATTTCCTTTGATTCACTAGATCTTCTTGGATTCATTTTGATATGGTGAAGATCTTGTGAAGATATATAAGAAGACCTTGTGTTCATCACCAACCACAACTCACCTTCTCCTCTCCCTCTCTCCCCACCTAAGGCCGTGAGCCACCACCCACACCACCACCATCTTCATCCATTGTTCATCCATTCCAAGTTAGTTACAAGGTGCAAGAAGGTGTTTAAGGAGGTTTAGAGCTTGTGAATCTTGAAGAACCTTCTCCATTTGCTTTTAACCATCACATTTGCCATCCTCAACTTCTTGAGTTCTTCCATAGCACTTGTGCTAGTAGTAAGCTCCTTGTAAATTGTTACTTCATATTTTGATGAATAAAAGATGATGAATATTGTTAATCTTGAAGAACACAAAAGAACATGATCATGATACATTAACATAAGCTTAAATACATAAGAATACATGTAAATGATGATGATTTGCTTCTTGATGAATGATGATTTGTGTTAGTGATGTTAGACATCATAAGAAACCTACTAGATTGTGATTAAACACATGATCTAGTAAGTTAAAGTGGTGATCTTGTGAAAGACCAAGATCATCATACTATATGTCTTCATGAACTTGAATAATGAAAGTGATCTTCACATGTAAAGATGATTTAAACAAAATACAAATCTTGTAAATAGATGATTACAATAATAATTTTCCCAAGAAACCAAGTTTATTTACAAGATTTACAAAGTCATGGTTTCTAAGTAAACTAATAATATTTTTAGTGTTTAAACAAGACTAGGAACATGATTGTAACAAGAAAAATACAAAAGAAATATTTTTAGAAAAACCATCTTACAAGTTGTAAATGACTAAATCTTTCAAGAATGTGATTTACAAACAAATAACCATGTTTTAAGGGTAGCTAAACCTACTAAATAACATGGTAAGTTACTACAAGTTTTTACAAAAAACTTCAAGTTCATGAGGTAGTGTAATTTACTTGATTTTGACACTCGGTAAGTGTTGAAGGAGTTGATGATTGTTTGTGTTGATTTTAAAAGAAAACAAACACATGTTTTGAAAACATGGGAAACCTTCATTTTTAGGTGAAACTATGTCAAAATTTCTAAAAAATTTTGACACTTAGAAAATTATAAGTTTTGGTGAAACTTATTCCCTAAAAATTCACCCAAAAATATTTACCAAGGTTTCCCTAATTTTTTTATGTAAACTTCAAGTTAAGAAATGATGATTTTTTCAAGATAAAAATTGATATTAAGTATTCATATTTTTGAGGAAAATATATATATTTATTGATCACCAAACTTTGTGCTAAGTGTATGTAATACGTATTGTATGTGATAGTGTATTAGGACTTGAAAATACACTAAATACTCCTAAGGAGTAAAAATACAAAATACACATACAACATGCTTAGACAAATACAAGAGAATATAGTTATGAAAATATATTACTTGATAGATTATGTAACTTGGACAAGTTACGAACTAAAATGAAGTTTTGGACGAAAATACATAACTCGGGAGAAAAATACAAGATACTTATATTAATTTTTGAGAAAATAATATAAGTAAGGTACATAGTTAAAAATATAAATTATTTTTAACGCACAAAGAATACATACATAAAAGATGGTGACTTGTACTTGTGCGATACAAGTCTAGTGACTAACGTTAATAAAACACGTATAGGTCACGACGCTATATAAGCAAACCTGGTGAAGTTTACGGCGCAAGAAACGCAAAGTTGTGAGTTCATGCTCCCCCTTTTCTTTTAACTGTTTTCAGTTTTATAACTTCGGGGGTGAAGTACATGTTACTAAATGTTTACAGGAAAGAGAGTTCATGTCCCCACTTTTAATCTTTTACATACTTTTTAAACTTGGGGAAAATACATGTGTTATGGTATGATGGATACAAGAACTAAGGAATGATACTTGAAATTGTGTCACGAATAGGGTACCAGAAGCACCATTAATCGTGTACATACTAAGACCGCAGAACAAAAGGTTAGATCTAATGGGTTTTCGGGCTGCCACACTGTTGGTGATAACTAGTACCAAGTAGTGCTTTTGTGTCTCAGTCGTGAATCGACAACTAGAAAAATGCCTATGGTTTGGATGCTTCCTATGTCGTGTCACATGTTAATGTCCTTGCAACCCATTAACAATCTCGATATTTACAGAAATACTTGATTTATACAAGATACATACCATGTTTTCATACAAAGTATACAAACGTTCAATACAAAAACTGCATGAATTCACACCAACATTATGTTGACGATTTTCCAAAAACTCACATGTATTTCAGGTAACTAAAGTGGATGTGCGCGCGGTCATACTCTTGCTCTTGGATGTTGTTTATGTTGATCTTTGAATAAAGTTATAAACTTATCAAACAAAATGTTGTCTTGTGATGTAAACACTTAACTTATGTTTTCAGTTATGTAATGTATTGGCATTTGAAGTTATTTTTTACGAGCATGTAGTATGTTTACCATTCGTATGCATTGAGAACCTTTCATGATCACACCTCGTGCTTCCGCCTTAGAAAGGGGTGTGACAATACTAAGTTCAACCCATGGTCGTGGGGAACCTAGTCAGTTGTGGATCAACAATAGAAACTTGTGACACAAAGCGAGTAAATATATAGATACACGTATAGGCAACAATAGATACTAGAAACAATAGAAACTAGAAATAAGAAACAAAACACAACACATAAAGACACATTGATCTGCATATTGATGATTTAAATAGAAATATAAGAAATAAGACACATGATATACCCCAAAAATATTTAGTGAATAAAAAGGGAAGAGTAATAGATCTACTCACCACAGTGATGCTCGAGCAAACTAGTATGATGGAACAGAATCAAGAACAACAACCACATCAAGTTTGATGCCTTAGGGTCGAATGTATGTGATCAGACTTCAGCTCAAATGAACAAGTGAACGATTCAAATGACAAGCATGATTCTACCTAGACAAACAAATGCAACAAGGAAAGAGTAAACATTATACTAGACATAGCTAAATGAACGGACATGATAGATCGGACTCGTTGGGCTTAACAAGCCTCTACAAGGCTACGCCAAGCTTAAAGGCGAGCCTAAGCAAGGCTACATGTCCTAAGGACATGTCTTTGCAAAGTTAGGTTTTCCAAAAGACGAGCCTTAGCAATGTGAGGCGTTCTAAGAACTAGCCTTAGCAAAGACTACCCAAACGAGCCTAATGCTCCTTAACTAAGAACCTAAAGAAAACGATAAAAAAATGAATGAAAAGGAAGAGAAAATTACCACAAAAAGAAACTTTACAAAACGAGAAGAGCTTGAAGGGCAGCACCTCCTCGACGAGAGCGTAAAAGAACTACTACGCACAACACCCAAATGGGTATTGCACTTGTGGAACCACCAAAATTTGGTTATTCCCCTTATTTATACTTAAACTAGGTGTTGCAAGCTATAAAGAACCAAGCAAGGATACTTATAAGTGTGAAAGGGAGCATAAAATTATTTTTGGGGCGATGTGGGACGAGTGAAAAGATGGGTTCATGCGCCAAACTTGTTTTCACGATTCCCGCTTTGTTATAACTCCATTTCGCGCGTGATTTTCACCTGCGTTCACTATTTTTAGAGTATTATCATAAGGAAGAGAGTAATACAACATTTATGGTGCTGAGAATTGGGTTTAAACCTTGGATCTTGATGCCGGTTGAGGGTTACATTCTTAAACTTGTGTGTGTGGTTCCCGCTACGCTTAGGCTCGGTTCTATGCACCATTTGAACCTACTTGATCCTTAATATACCAAGTATATCTTGGAGCTTTGAATGGTCCAGAATGATAGCCCAAGGATGGAGAAAAGTTGGCAAGAAAGCCACCCGAAAGTCATCTTATACCAAAACTAAGAATGCAACATGTAGAGTTTCTTACTTGCTATTATTTATATCTAAACCCTCTAAAACAAAATGTATTATCTTAGGATATGTGTATAATGAAGTTTGGATGATAAAAAAGTCAAGATATGAGTGTTAGGTGTGTTCATGAAGTCTCCAAAGTTTTTTTTAATCAACTTAAGGAAAAACCTATGTCTTACACCTTGAGAGATGGATGGTTGCTATAAGATACATGGAAATGAATTTAGAAACTTGTATAAAACATATATAAGACTATAAATCACCAGACATGATAACATGTATGATCAAAACATAGAATCCAAATCATTTATTGCTTAAACATTAAATAAAATTACACAGAATATGAAAATAAATTTCATGACTTTGGAATTAGACAAACTACTAAATTGTACAACACAAACCTGCTAATCACTTCAAGAAACCCTAGATTTTCCGGTTGAGAGGTAGAATGAAGGCGAGAGAATTGATGAGCTGAATTCCCACAAATCAAATCATCATCTTCAACGGTTTCTGGCGGGGCGAGTTCAAGAGTCGGCTAACAAATCTCGACGAGTTCATCACCATCGCCCCTTGAATCAACTACCACCACCGTCGTCGCCACTTCAATCACCATCACCATTGCTGCTTGAAACTGATACCGCTTCAATCACCACCACCATCGTCGCCACTTGAATCAACCACAACCACCGCCGTTTCTTCAATCGCCACCACCGTCGCTGCTTCAATCAACCCCCACCACCGCTGTCACTTCAATCACCACCACTATCGCCGCTTGAATAAACCAGCACCACCATCGCCACTTCAATCTTGTGGCTCTCTCTCTTCTGTTGCTCTTTCTCTCAAAGTCTATGCTATCAGAATTAGCTCCAATGCCTCGATCAATTTGTGTGTGTAATAATATGCCATAGTTAACTAACTGTTGATTAATCAATTCTGTTAACAAGGACTCAATTGCTGCAATTGAGCAGTGTTGAGGACTTGATTATTCAAATTAGAAAAGTAGGGGCCACATGCAATCCGGTGTTAATCTCAGGGACCCATATTGTAGTTAACTCTTAAATTAATAAAGCTCAATTACTCTTATCAAAGACATATGTGAAGTGAACGATTTTGCTTGAACTACATTGTGGGTTTTTACTTGAGTTGTGTCTTCAAGTTTAAATTACATCTTATGGTAGAATCGTATATCACTACATACATCAATCACTCTTTATGTATTCAAATGAATCTTTTACAATGTTTTCATGACCAAATTGGATTAGACTCGAATAGTTAGATAACGAATCAGACATGCCAACACATTGTTTCAAGGAGTTAGGTAGCATTTAGTTTTTTTATAACTTTTTTTTGAAATAAATTTTTTGTAGCTTTCAAAATATATACCCAATAAAATACTTGAATGATATACACACACAAAACCATCGTCACCGTCCTCCAACCAGGAGCGGTGGTTGATGTTGGTGCATATGTCTGTCGACTTCGTCTTGTATCGAGTCTTGTAAATAGAATGATAGATCAGGGCACGAAATACGAGAAACAAGTAGAAGGAAGCCATTTCTCACGAAATGGATGTTGTGGCCATTTCGCACGAAATGGCACTGGCCATTTCGTGTGAAGCCCATCTCGTGCGGAATGGAACTCCTATATATAGCTGCCTTGTCAATTCATTTGTAACAGTTCTGATTTCGGTGCCGAGGTGCTGCCGAAGTGTCTACTGCCTGTAAAACGTTGTTATATCAATATACAACACTATTAAAGTGATTCTGTGTGTAAATCAAGCTGATTCAAAGTCGATACGTTTGTTTCCGCCTCTCGTATTGATTAGAACTCTTCTGAACGACTCGTTTTGGTCGTGCAAACGATCCTACATGTGGTATCAGAGCCCAGGAGGAAGAGTTCTTACCGATTCAGCTTGATTTCATCAAAATTCTGACTTCTACACTGTTAGTGCATTATGTCTATTGACTTCATCTTGTATCGAGTCTTGTAATGTAATAGGATAGAATAACCAGTGCTCGAGGTGCTAGAAACTGAGTTTTACGTATTTAGTGGTAATTCCGCTTGAAACTGCCAAGTGACAAGTTCAAGCGAAATTAACTTTGTTAATTCCGCTTGAACGTGGCCTTGACAAGTTCAAGCGAAATCATAACCATTATATATAGGGGTGCTGGTTAGTCATTTGAAGAGGAATTACTTCTTGTGATCTGGTAACGAAGTGTTGCCGGATTGTCTCCAGGTGCTGTAATAGTTTCATAATCAATTCAAGAGACATTTAAATTGAATCGAGCATCCGTGTCATTGATTCCGCCTTTGATTCGGATAACCAACTCTTCTGATCGACTCATTCAGGTCGTACAACGATCCTACAAGTGGTATCAGAGCTCAGGAAGAAGAGTTCAGCTTGATTTAATTTTTTTTCTGACTTCTACACCTTCTTTTTCACATTGGACAAGATTTCACGGTCAAAATGGATTGAATTTTTCACAGTTCATGCGAAACAGTGTTTTAACAAAGCCTTGAGAGAATCAGACCAAAATACGGCTTAAAAGTGACTAAAATGGACCAAAAACGTAATTCCGCTTGAACGAACATTCTTATTTCGCTTGAAAAGTCCAACTGGTTCCGCTTGAAAAGTCCTATTCCGTTTGAGATTAGCAAGTGATTCCGCTTGAATCCCTAATTTCGCTTGAAAAGAATCAGCTATTCCGCTTCAAAGAGCTATTCCGCTTGAAAGTCCTTATTTCGCTTGAAATGTCATCCAAGTGATTTCGCTTGAAAGCAGTTATCTCGTTTGAACAAGTGATTCCGCTCCAAAAGTGATTTCGCTTGAAATCACTATTTCACTTGAAAGTGAACTTTTTGCGTCGAGATTACTTCACGTCAACCGAGTGTCAGTTTATTTCAAGTTGTTTGATAGTGTTTAGACTGGTTGTGTTTGTTTGACTGTTTGTCTCTAGGTTATTCAAAAAGCATTGCAAAGATGTCGGATTTTGGTGAAGAGTTTTATAACACGTTTTATAACGTGTTTACGTCAGAAGATACTCCAATTACTCCAAAGAATGCTACAAAAGTGATATCGGAAAGTTTGAGCTATGATAATGTGTACGGAAATCATCAGAGACCACCAAAGCTCATGAATATCGAAGATTATCACTGGTGGTATGAAAGATTTGAAAACTGGGTGCAAGCTTATGCATATGATAGCTGGGTTTGTTTGACCATCGGATATGAAAAACCAAGAAATGAAAAACGTGAATTGATAACACTTAAAGATTTCACAGCAGATGATAAAAAGGAACATTAAGCCGAACTGAGAATGAAAACTTTACTTCAACAATCAATCAGAGAGGATATTTTCTCATTACTTCAGTATGGTGAAACTTCTAAATCAATCTGGGAAGCATTAAAGTTGAAAGCTGAAGGTGGGAAAGATATCAAGAAAAACAAAATATTGTTGTTAAAGAAAGAGTTTGACTTGTTTAGCTGCATGAAGAATGAAACAGTTCGTCAAATGATAGAACGATTCTGTCATCTGAAGATTGAAATGGAAAGGTTTGAAATCCACAAAGAGAGAGAAGAGATGGTGGATAAACTTGTTGAGGCATTACCACATGAAGAAGACTGGAAAACTTATGTGATAGTGTTGAAAAATGATGATAAATTTGATACGATGACGTTAGACACTCTAATTGAAAAAATAGAGGGACATGATCTATTGATTGAAAAACAAAACAAGGTGTCTAGTTCGAATTATCAACAGAATGTTGGTCTGTACTATCGCAGAGGGATGCTACAAAACATTGAATCTCCAAGGATCAAAACTGGTTTTAGTGCAGAAAAGAATGGTGATTCATCAAAGAACACGTCTTCAAGTTATGATCCAGGATATCACTCCTCATCTGCATCAGGATCGTCAAAATCAAATTCAAATTTTGATTGGAAAAATTCTCCACTTCTGAACAATGAGTTTGCTCAACAGCATATGAGCTTTTTGGCTTCTATTCTGGTATCTTATGAAGGTTTGATTGCAGGAAAGATCGGAAATCCAAACATGACAAAAGAGGATTATGATCAAGTGGATCCAGAAGAAATGGAACTCATGGATATTCGCTGGTGTATGGCGAGCGTCATTCGAAGAGCTCAAAGATTCATGGAGATTACTGGCAAAAGATGTTTGGATGGTCCAGAAATGAAGTTAGGTTTTGACAAGAACAAAGTTACTTATTTCAAGTGTAAACATAAGGGGCATTTCAAGAGAGAATGCTCAAACAACAAAGCCAATGAAAGCATGAATCCTTTTTATGAGGATTATTACAAAAAGGCTATCTATCACAAGAATAATGAACAGCCAACCAGAAAGCACATTGAAGAAGGATCTTCTAAAGAGAAGAGCGCTGTTTTATCACTGCGTAATCAAAGTGAAGATAGTTTAGATGATGATTATGAAAGATCTAAACAATCTATCCTCAAAAACTTCGATTGGGATAAACACTTTGATGAGTCAGAAGAACCCAGAATCATAATCCATCATGATGAAGGATATGACTGGAGTCAACATGATAAAGATGTTGAAAGTGGTAAAGCAATGGTTGCTGAAATAAGACTAACTCGTGAAGAAAGACATGCTCGTCTTAGATTGGATGATGTGTATGATGCTTACAAAGAAGCAACACTAGCAGGCAGGTGGAGCAAAGAAAAGGAATGCTATGTTGATCCCCAGGGAAATCCAACGGTTGATCCGAAGAAGGTTGACCTTGAAGCATTAGTTGCAGCTATACCTACTGTAAGTGTGTGGTGCAAAGGCCTTAGGGAGATTCCAAGGTATAAAGAGCAGGTTTAAGAAGGCATTCGAAAGGTGATATTTGCTAGTTTGGAGAAGAAAAAGACAGTTGAAGAGATTGTGACTGAGAGTGAGAAGTTGGTGAATGAAGTGAAGAAAGTTGATGAGAAAATTGAGGAAGTTGTTGAAGAGAAACAGAAGGAGTTTAAAGAAATTCAGAGTTCACAAGCTAAGGAAACCACAGTGCCAATCACTGAGGTAACTACTCAAACTGATACTTCTGATCAAATTGATAATGAAGCTGAACAACAGTGCAAGAAATGCATGGAAACGTGCAGTGCTTGTACTGAAAAAGATGAAAAGTTTAAAATAAGAGATATAGAATTTACTAAAATAGAAAAAAATTTCAAAGATAAATGTCATGAAATGTTTGAAAATGAAAAGTTTTTGAAACAAGAAAATGAAAAGTTAAAACAAAAATGTGATGATCTTGAAAAAGAAAATAAAACATTGAAAGAAAAATGTTCAGCTGTTTGCAACGAATGTGTTCCAAAAAATAACAAAATTCAAGAATTGCAAAATGAATATGATGGAATGAAATTATCATATCATACTGTAAAAGAAGCGTATGACATTTTAAAAGGTAAAGTCAAAATTCTAGATGATAGATTGTGTGCATGTCAGAGAAACACTAAATTTCTTGAAGCTAGATTTGAAGATAAACAAAGAGTTTTAAATCAGTATATTGATGATGTTGCTAAGCTTAAACAAGAATTGGCAGATAAAGAAAAGTTGGTCAATAAATTGCAAAGTTACCATTCATCGTCATATATTCTGGAACGTATTTTCAACATCACACCTGATGGAAAAGAGTCAGAAAAGAACATAAAGGGAGTTGGGTATGAATACCATCAAGTTCCACCACCGTTGGAGAATAATTATACATTCTATGATGGCGAGAAAGTGGAAAAAGCAATAAACATGGTTGACCAGTTACCTGACAACATCGATGTGATTTATACCAAATCTGATGATATCAGTGATTCAGAGGTGGTTGGTAAAGTTGTTGAAAGTGTTTTAGTAGAAGAGTCTATCGAAACAGGTAAATCTGAATCACAAGATGAAAATGAAGGAAATTTTCATGATGAATATCTGAAAAATTCAGAATCCAAGAAAATATGAATGATGATTCAAAAGGATTGGTTTATACCATGATTGGATCGGACAAATTATTCTTAGATGTTGTTTTCCCGATTCAGAATGTGATCTCAGAAAAGGTTGATAAAGTTTTCAAAATGGTTGAGATTGAGAAATCTGAAATCTCAAAGTTTGCTGGGAAAAGTCACAAAACTTTTTATAATAAACCTGGTTACAAAAAGAAAAACATGAAGGCTGGGTTGGGTTATAAAAGAAAACACAATCGAAATAAAAATGAATCGTCAAATTTTCAGACAAAAATGAATTTTGTTTACGGAACAAGTTCTGAAGAAGAGAAAGAACTAAAATTTAGGCGTCAGTCTAATGAAGAGTTCTATGCTCAAAAGAAGAAGCAACAACCACAGGTCAAAGACGTGTCCAAAAGAACATGTTTCAAATGTGATCAACTAGGACATCTTGCACGAAAGTGTCCGAATCTGAAACCTGTGGATGTTGACAAAAAGAAGTCTGAAAATGTTGAGAAACAGAAATCTGAGGATGTGAAACAAAGGTCGACCAGATTTGATTCAAAACAAACTTGGAGGTATAACACAAACAAGTTTGCTTCGAATCAAACATGGAAATCAAACTCGAATAGGTTCGATTCAAAACAGACCTAGAATTCTCACACACCCAGAGTTAGAACAATACAAAGTTGGAGAACAAATGTTGATATGACAAAATCCCAAGAGTTTTGGAAACCAAAAATTGTTGTTAAAAATCAAAATGTTCAAAAAGAGTCACATTTTTACAAAAGAGGTACTCCAAAAGGTCAAACATGGAGTGTTAAGAAACAAGAGACTTCGGTAAAAGATGAAAAAGTTGAAGTCAAAGTTGAAAAAATCTTTGTTCAGAATGACAAAGATTTTCCAACGTTGAATGAAACATATTGTGTTGAAATGCCTAAGGTCAAACAGACCTGGGCTAAATTGTTCAAGTAATTGAGTAAGTTGAATGTGCAGGTGCTTCCGAAGAAAATTGAAGACTGTGAGAATGGAAATCGGAGCAGCCTGGCACAACAAGAAGAAGAGGCTGCTGTATCCTGGTTTGGTTGAACAGGGAGTTTGTTTGTTGTCTGTATATAAATAAACAATATTTCAAAAACCCTAAAAATTAAAAAATTTTGAAAAACCAAAAATATGTTTTTGTTTTGTAAAAAATTAAAAATTAAAAAAATAGGTTGATTGAACAAACATGATTAATTTCACAAGATTGAAAAACGGTTTTCAAACTGTAAAAAAATCAATGTGTTGTAAATCATGGGGGTATTTACTGCTTCTTATGTTAGATTTTCTGCAAATCAGAGCACATTAGCAGAAAATGGATGGCGAGACAAAGCTATCAGTATTGGTTGACAAATTTTCTTTAAATGATTTTGCATTTTAGGGGGAGTATTGTTGTTAGAAAATACAAAAACATTTGAAAATTTGAAAAAGGCAAAAACATGATAAAATTGAAAAATTGAGTTTTTGTGTAAAAAGAGGAAATGATAGTACATCAGTAGACAGTTAGAGTATGCTAAAGAAATGTAATGATTAAATAGCGTTAAACAGTCTCACTGATGATATGCCGATAGGTTTTTATACATTTAGTAAACTTTTTCGGGATATAAACATAAATTCAAACTTGCTCATTTCGTGGGGAACACTACTTGGATATATAGGTAACCCCTGAAATCTCGTTTGAAGGACCCCACTTTCTGAGATACTAGGTCTTTATGCTTACTGATATCTGGGATATTATCCCGGGACTTCTGATTTTGCGGAAGCAATGGCCTAGTCCCCGTATAATACTTTACGCTTGCTTGAAATATAGCGCCGCCCTCAGCAAAAATGATGAAACAATAAAATTGATAATCATTGTTGTTGAAGAAAAGATCCTCTAAAGGGGACACACCAAAAGTCGAAGCCGTTATCTCTCTGCTGAACGAAAGTTCTGACCTGAGCTCTCACGGTTCTTCGCAATTTAACCCCTTACAAATATCATCTAGGTATACTCACCTGTAAGACTGAATATTGGGATCTGGATACGGGAGTATATTCAAGAGGTGGGACACATGAATGGGTTTAAGTTCTTAAAACACCTAATTCGTATCCTGAATCAGTTGAAATTTGTGTGAAAATTTAAGTGGATCAGTATATCGACAATCTAAGTGAATTGTTTAATTCTTAATGTGTAACTAAGCTCAATGGTACTTGTGACTTGTCAGAAATTGATATGATCCTCTAACGCAAACTCAAACAAAAATAGTGTCTGTATATATGTTTGTAAATATTTCTTTACTACTTTTTGTTTCAGAAAAATACAAAAAGATTTTTTGATTCTGTTTTATTTTCGACAACCGATGTCTGAGATGCTGAGTGTCAAAATCTAAGTAAGCTGATTGTGTTTCTGAAAATAAAACAAGTTCATTAATTTGAAACTTGAATTTTTAACAAAAATCAAAAACAGTTTGTGATATCTCCAAGGTCATTAGTTTGGACCATGGTTGTAAAACAAGGTCTCCAAGGCCGAATACTCCCCGAGTAGTCGCTACAAGGTAGGTTGCCGAGGCGACTTTCTTCAACTCCGACTAATTACTTGGAATCGATCAAATGCGGTCAACATTGGCAAAAATCGGATCTAGTAGGTCAACTCAGGCCGAGTTTGACTTAAAATAAAATAAAACATAATTTATATGCCTATCATATTAAAGAATGAGTATCAATTTCACGTATTTTGTTACAAATATTAGTAAATTTATGTTATTTGACATATATTTAATTTCCGAAAACTAATTTCTTTATAATTTGGCATCTCCGAGTACTCCCCGTGTACTCTCCGCCTAGGCCGAGTACTCTCAACTCCCCGGTCGACCGACTAGGGAGCGCCTAGCGACTTTTACAACCATGGTTTGGACTTGGATGATTAACTGTGGGGGATTTGGATGCTTATATTGTTAAATAGCCAGTTTCCAATTCTGTTCGTTGAAACTGCAAAATTCTGAAGTTTATTGAAAAGTGATAGTTTAGAAAGTTTGAGTGAGCCAGGTTTTCAAATCCTGGAAGTTCAAAATATTGTTACTTATAAACGTATGAGTATTGCAGATGTGTACCAGACTACAATCCTGAAAGCAGAGTCTAAGGGGGAGTCTGAAGACGAGCTCAAAGCAAGGGGGAGCTTGTAATCGGAAAGCAAGGTGTCGATCCCAAAAGCACGGAAGCTTGACGAAAGGGGGAGTCTAAAGATTTGAAGAAGATAAAGATTGATGGATGCTTACAGTGTTAAACAATTTGGAGAGAGCATGAAGACTAATCAAGACTGAAGATGTGTCATGATAAAGACTCGACACTGAAGACTGCGTCAACATCCAAGGGGGAGTCTGTTAGTGCATTATGTCTATTGACTTCGTCTTGTATCGAGTCTTGTAATGTAATAGGATAGAATAACCTGTGCTCGAGGTGCTAGAAACTGAGTTTTACGTATTTAGTGGTAATTCCGCTTGAAACTGCCAAGTGACAAGTTCAAGCGAACGTGGCCTTGACAAGTTCAAGCAAAATCACAACCATTATATATAGGGGCTGGTTAGTCATTTGAAGAGGAATTACTTCTTGTGATCTGGTAACGAAGTGCTGCCGGATTGTCTCCAGGTGCTGTAATAGTTTTATAATCAATACAAGAGACATTTAAATTGAATTGAGCATCCGTGTCATTGATTCCGCCTTTGATTCAGATAACCAACTCTTCTGATCAACTCATTCAGGTCGTACACCGATCCTACATACACCTTCTTTTACAACTTTTTTCAAAATTAAACAAGATTTTACGGTTAAAATGGATTGATTTTCACATATAACGTGCGAAACATAGTTTTAATCAATCCTTGAAAGAATCAGACCTAAAATCAACCTAAAAAGTGATCAATTTGACAAAAATCTGACCGATCGTGTGACATCAGCATCATTTCGTACGAAATGGTCAATTTCGTGTGAATCAGAACCCCATTCCACACGAATTGAACCTTGTGACCTCCCATTTCGCACGAAATTGCATCTTGAGACCTTCATTTTGCAAGAATTGGACCCATTCCGCTTGAAAGTTTCCATTTCGCTTGAAAGTTACCATTTCGCTTGAAAGGAATCCCATTTCGCACGAAATGGTCTGTTAGAGAATCATTTAACTTGAAGTGGTCCATTTCTCACCAAAGTTAATTCGCATCAAGGTGTCCAGTTCGTTTGAGATCTCATTTCGTTTGAAACTCCATTTCGCTTGAACTTTATAATCTTGTGAAACTTGTTACCGAAACATGGAAGAAGAGTTTTACAATGCGTTTGCTACAACTCCAGTTGCTCCAATTACAGTTGCCGAGACTCTTGAAATTGAAATTGAACCAGGAACGTCTCAAAAGCCTCCAAAGCTTATGTACATCGAGGATTTTAAAGGATGGCAAAATCGTTTTGAAACATGGGTGCAAGCTTATAAGTTTGATGCATGGGTTTCGTTGGACAAAGATTACGTTAAACCGACAGATGACCGTGGAAATGAAAAATCTTTAACTGATTATTCAGCGGCTGAGAAGTTAAAATATACCAGTGAAAAAATGATGATTAGCATTCTCCAACAAGCGGTAAAAGAAGATATCTTTGTTTTGCTTCAACATGAGGACACTGCTAGATCAATTTGGTTGGCGTTGATTCAAAAGTTTAAGGGAAGTGCTGATATGATAAAAAATAAATGTGCATTACTAAAGAAATCTTTTGATATGTTTACAGCTTATAAAGGTGAAACGACTAAGAGGACTATCGATAGATATTGTCATCTTGTCCAGGAAATGAAAAGATTAGAGATCAATAAGGAAGATGATGAATTGGTTAATAAGCTATCTGATGCGTTACCACAAGACAAATGGGGAACTTATCTGTTGATTTTAAAACATATGAGAAAATTTGAAAGCATGAATTTGTGTAAGTTCATACAGAAGATCGAAGAACATGAATTGGATGTTCAAAAAACAGCTATCATGAATAATCCAAATGCTCAAGAAGATGATAGTTTATACTATAGAGGAAGCAGATTTGAGACTACTCCGAGTCCGAAGATTCAGACTGCGTTCAGTGCTGATGGTACTTCTGGAACAAATGTTAGCACTACAACTCAGAGTGGTGGATATTCGTCATCGTATTCAAGTTTTGATCCGAATTTCTAAACACAAAGTTCTCAACGACAGAGTTCAACAAATCTACAATGCAATGTGACATTAAACATACAAAATGGTCAAAATCTCTCTCCAGAAATGGCTAAGCAACACATGGCATCACTTGTTACTATGTTAGAATCTTATGAAAGCTTAGTTTCTGGAAGAATTGGAAATCCAATGCTCACTAAAGAGGATTATGACCAGATTGATCCTGAGGAACTAGAGTTAATGGACCTCAAGTGGTGTTTAGCCAGTGCTGTAAGAAGAGCAGAAAAATTCAAACAAATCACCGGTAGGGATGATCTTCGTGATGCTGCAACATCTCCGTTAGGGTTTGATAAATCAAAGGTTACTTGTTTTCGTTGCAGAGAAAATGGGCATTTTAAACGAGAGTGTACAAACAAAGAAGCAACAGGAAGACAAGATCCGTTTGGAAACAACGATTATCATCGAAAAGCTGTTGGTGCACAAATGTCTGTTAACTTCGTCTTTAACGAGTCTTGTATTGTATAAGATAGATCAGGGCACGGAAATCGAGAAAACAAGTATTTAGGTAATTTCGCTTGAAATGTGCTTAATGTCATTTCAAACGGAATAAGATGTTTCAAGTGAGATTACTAATTCCGCATGGAATTAGGTAATTCCATTTGAATGGTAATTCCGTTTGAAGTTGTTTCAAGCGGAATTAGCTCGCCTATAAATACTGAAGTGTTGTGTTCATTTGAAAGGGAATTAGATCATTGTTTCTGAGCCGAGGTGCTGCCGGATTGTTATCTGAATTGTAAAAGCTCAAGAAATTAGTAAAATAAGATAATTAGAAAGTATCAAGCTGTGTTACCGTCAATTTCACTGATTCCGCCTTTGTTATTGATGTTGAACTCTTCAGATTGACTCGTTAGGGTCACACGACGATCCAACAAGTGGTATCAGAGCTCAGGACGAGGAGTTCATACCAATTCAGCCTGATTTCATTGGATTCTCTTACTTCTACTCTTTCTTTTCTGATTTGAACGAGATTTAACGGTTGAAATGGCTTAAAATTCACATATATCACGTAAAACATAGTTTTAACTAATCCTTGAAAGAATTGGACCATAATTCGAACAAATTCTGATAAAATTGGTTAATTCCGTTTGAATAAAGATTGGACTTACTGATGTCATACTAATTCCGCTTGAAATAGCACGTGTGATTTCAAACGAAATTAGCTTTTGTGGTTTAATTCCGTTTGAAAGTTCAAGCGAGATTAGTGATTCCGCTTCAAACCTGATTCCGTTTGAGAGTTTCAAACGAAATTAGCTATTTCGCTTCAAAGTGACTTAATTCCGTTTGAATTAAGCTAATTCCGTTTGGAGATTCCGTTTGAAAAGCTTATTCCACTTGAAAAGCTGATTTCGCTTGAAGTGATTCCGTTTGAAATTGTTTTTGAAAAAATCCAAAAATTTTTCTAAGTGTTTGTTGATTGTTTCAGATACGTGAAGATGGATGAGTTTATGAATCCTTTCAGTGACATGTTTGCTTTCGCGGGAAACACCGGAGATGATACTTCAAACAACACAAATGAGAACACTCCGAGTGCGAAGAAAACTCTGTCTGATGATTTAAGTGTGGAGAGTGCTTACGGTACATATAACAAACCTCCAAAGTTGATGGCGATTGAAGATTACAACAGGTGGGCTACAAGGTTTGACGAGTGGCTTAAAGCGTTTGCATATCCAAGCTGAAAGAGTTTAAAGAATGGTTACAATTCTGGAGGACAGGATTGTCAAAATTTGGCAGATAATGATGATATAGAAAGATTTGTTGCTGAACAAAAGTGCATTGCCTTGATTCATCAGTCTGTGAGAGACGACATAATATCGTTGATAGAATATGTTAATTCAAAAGATCTTTGGGAGAAATTGAGAGTGAAATGCGTGGGTAGTGCTGAGATAGTCAAAAACAAAAAGAAGTTGTTAAGAAAAGAATTTGATCTATTTGGCTGTTTAAAAAATGAATCTGTATCTAAGATGATTGAAAGATTTGGACATCTGAAGATGGAGCTGGCAAGACATGGAATCATTTATTCTCGAGAAGAATTGGTTGACAAATTGTTTGACTTGTTGCCGGATGAGAAAGACTGGCAATACTTTGCCTTGATGCTGAAGAACACAATCAAGTCAGAAGAATTGACAGTGGGTCTGCTTATCGAAAGATTGGAAAGTCATGAATTAGAGATCAAGAAATCCAGCAAAGTCAATAACATATCTTATCAGCAGAATGCGGAGTTGTATTACAGAGGTAGTATGATCCCAAAGACTGCATCTCCTAAGACAGCTTTTTCAACAGAAAGTTCAAACACAATGAATCAAGAAACTCCTAGCAGTGGCTATCATGGTGGTTCATCGTCAAATACTTCAAATCAATCTGCATCAAAGAATTTGTTTCAATGCAACATTGTTGTAGATCTGAAGAAAGCTCAAAATTTTAGTGAAGAGTCTGCAAAACAGCAAATGGTTTTCTTAGCTTCTGTTTTAGAATCTTACGAAAGTCTTGTTGCAGGTAAAATCAGAAACACTAACCTGACGAAAGAGGATTATGATCAGATAGATCCTGAAGAGATGGAGCTGATCGACATCAAGTGGTGTATGGCTAGTGCAGTCCGGAAAGCACAACGATTTATGGAGATTACTGGAAGACATTCAATTGGAGGACCTTCCACAAAACTTGGTTTTGATAAATCAAAGGTCACGTGCTTCAGGTGCAAACAAAAGGGACATTTCAAACGTGAATGTCGAAACGCACCTGCTGATGATACTGCAAATCCATTTCATGAAGATTACTATAAACGAGCAATATATCATCAGAACAAATCAGAACCGCCCAGAATGAAGCAGCTTGAGGATACCCCCAAAGAAAAATCAAGAGCTCTTGCTGTTATTCATGACGACGAGGGTTTCGATTGGAGTGAACTGCTACCAGAGGAAGATGCAGTGGGCTACGCTTTCATTGCAGAAAAGATTACTCCTTTCAGAGATAGCATAAATGAAGAAGAAAAATACATAAACAGAAAGATGAAAGCACAAACCAGGATGATCAGATTATCTAAGATATTCAGTGACGCTAAGAGAGCGAAGAGATGGGATGCTGATAGAGAATGTTATCTTGACATCAATGGAAACATTGCTATTGATCTAGCTTCTCTTAGTGTTGAAGCTTTCATTGAGCAATTTGCTGAAGAAGAAGAAGCCAGACAGAGAGAGTGGTGGGGAGGTGGTGAAGAGAAAGAAAAAGAGAAAGAGTCGCAACCTAAGAAGGTTGATGATGGGATTATTGATACATCACAAGAATTCACCGCTGAAAACTTGGGGAAGATGGCTGACAAAGTGCTTGCTGCAAAAGAACTTGAGGTAGACTCTAAGTCTGAAACTGAGTCTAAAAGCAAGGTCAGTACAAATGATTCTACAAGTGAGTCAGGTAAGAAAGTCAAAGGTGATAGTGACTGCAAAAATTGCATGAAAAACTGCAAGGTTTGTAGTACATGTAGGATCGTTTTCAGACCCGAACGAGTCGATCAGAAGAGTTTATCTCTAAACGAAAGGCGGAAAGAGATGTGTAGAGTTCAATTCAGCTAGATTTACTCTTTAAACTGTTGTATGATTGATTTCGTAACGTTTTACAACCTGACAACACTTCGGCAGCACTTCGTTGCACAAGCCGGAAAGTTACAAATGAACTAGACATGAAGGGTATTTATAGGGAATGACCCTTCCGTTTGAAGGTGACATGCCACCCTTCAAACGGACAAGCTTCAAACGGACTGCTCATTACAAACGTGACCTTTCAAACCAAACCCTTCAAACGAAAGTCAACATATATCTACATTCTGTTTTGTCCTTTTGTATGCATGTTGTAATGATGTAGACTTGTGATGTCATATATGTGATGTCACATATATGATGTCACGCTTGTTCAGATCCGCAACGAAACCGAGACTCGATATAAGACGAAGACGACAGATGTATGCACCAACAGACTCCCCCTCAGATGTTGACGAGTCTTAAGTGTCGAGTCTTCGCATCTTCAGTCTTTATCAGTCTGTTCACTTTCTTCAAAATTCTCCATTTTAAGCATCCTCAATCAATCTCTTACTCTTTCTCGTAATCTTCAGGATCCGAAACTGTCTCTACAATCTTCAGACTCCTTCTTAATGTCTTCAGACTCCCCCTTTCGCTAAGCTAGGATCACAGTCTGGAATTCACTTTCAACAGGTTCTTAGATCATAACCTGGCACTCATCTAGCTCAGGTTTCGGAACCTGACTAACCTGCACAACTCTACCCAAAAATAAGTTTCACAAAGATTAAATCTTTAAAATTTATAAACTATTTGCACGAAATATTCAAAATGATTTATTATCTGCAAACCACTTGTAAAAACTTCTTCATACACTCTCTCCCAAACCTGTTCATCAAGTTTAGCACTTGGAATTTTGAATGTCAGCCTTCCAACAACAGTTGTCGAAAATCTTTTTGGATTTTTACAAAATTTATGCTAAAACACACTTAAAATCTTTTTGAATTTTTGACTGAAACAGAAATGCAGAAAATGAAATATTTACAAACAATATTTTTGTGAGTTCGTGCAAGAGGATTATATCAGTTTATGAGATCAATCACCAACACCGTTAAGCTTTAAACATTTTAAGCTCTAAACGATTCACATTGATTGACGATATTGTTTTCCACTTAAACTCAATCTAAAAACTTTCAAAATGCTTACCGATATATTAAGGTATATTAATTTTGCACTAAGTTCTTATGGACCCCACGATCTCAGCATATCCCCTCATCATGTAATACACTATCTCAAGCAATGCCTTTAAACTTTTATCAACTGTGATTTGTGCGAAAACAAAGCAGAATGTTTAAACATTAACAATCAGGTCGATACTTCCGTATACGCATAGAAAGTCCAATGTTTAAACAAAATAAGAAAAATAAAACAAGTTGAAGTTGTTTAGGCTTTAACCACTAGGTCGATACTTCCGTATACGCAGAGGAGGTCCAAAGCTTAAACGAAACACCAAAGAAAATAAAGCAGAACGTTTAAGCAACAACATCCAGGTCGATACTCACGTATACGCAGAGGATGTCCGATGCTTAAACAAAATAAAGAAATAAAACAAGTTTAAATCTTTGCAAAATGAAATGCACAATCACAGTGACTTTTCAGCAAAGTTGTGAAAGTTCACAAACTTAACCAGTTTTATGTCTTTCGACAATCAGCGATTACTGAGTAGTCACACAGTCAAGAAGGATAAAACTAAGTACTATGCTTTCGACCATGTTTCCCACTAGAACTAGGCTTTTTCATTTAATTTTGTATCGTTATCGCAAATCTACTAGTCTAGCTGAGCCTATCATCACATCCTTAGTGAGACCGTTTATCACATTTTAACTTTCCATTTCTTTAGCGTGTTGTGACAGTCCACTGATGTACCATCATTTCAAATTTTCTAATGTTTTTGGATTTTCTGAAAATATACTCCCCCTAAAATACAAATACATCTAAAGAAAATTTAAAACAAACTGTACAAGAACATGACAACTGATATCGAATTGCCTCAATTCGCCATCCACTTGGCATAAACAATCAGAACTCCCCCTCACAACAAACTATTTTCCCATTATGATCTCAAAACACTTAAGTTTGTTTTAATCAAAATGGTTTTTCCGGAAAATTAGTTTTGTTGATTTTACCATTTGTAGATTCGGGGAAAACTCATCACATTGTTTACCAACACTTTTAAATGATAGTTAAATCAAGTTCAACTTAATGACCTTGATTAACCACTTGTAAGATCAAATATCAAACATTTTCAACCAATCATCATCTGTTGGTTGAATTCTCAAAGTGCCGATTCCTACTCCTCGCTTACCAACCTGGGAGTTCCGGCAATTCACACTTCTCAATTTAAAAAATTTCAAAGCATTTTTCAAGAAAAATGCCGATTCATGCTCCGCGATTACCAACTTGGGAGCTCCGGCAATTCCTACTGTATGACTTGTCAAAATTTTTCAATTTTCAAACAAACAACATAAGAATGATGCCGATTCATGCTGCACGATTAACAACTTGGGAGCTCCGGCAAGTCAGGTTTTTTACTCTTTGAAAAATATATCCACCCAAGCCTGACCTTCCTTGGGTGTATCAACCTCTTCTTCATCTTTACTTTCAACAGACTTGTGAACATTCATTTTGGAAGCATAGAATTCTTTAACTCCTTTGACCTTACCATCGACCATTTTTCCAAAAATGTGTTTCACATTTCTGTTGAAAGCCTTATCAACATCAAATTTCTTCTTATCAGAATAAAATTGATTTGAAATTTCAACTTTCCCAACTTTCTTTTTAAAATTTTCAGCCCGCAAAGGTGGAAAATTTACATCATCCACATTCGAGACTGATTTCTCAACCTTTTCTTTAACACGTGGCTCCTCTGATTTTGTGGAATCAGATTCATCACCAGAACTGTTTCCTGAACCCTTAACAACCCATTTTTGATTTTTCAGATTTTCTTTTCTTTTTACCACATTCTTTGAACATTCACCAATCTCAAAGGTTGAATTTTCAAAGCCTGTAAACTTTCTGGTTTGTAAGTTCAGTTTTCTCAACAACTTTTTCTTTCATTTTACCAGAGACTTCCTGTTTTGGTTTGAATGTTTTCGGACAATTTCTAGCAATATGACCAGCAGTTTTGCACTGAAAACAGGTTCTTGTCTCAGTCTTCTTCTGAATAACACTTTTCTTCATCTCATCTTGCTTATTTGCAAGGAATTCTTGATTTGTCTGCTTTCTGAATGCTTGCTCTTTCTCATCATCTAAAGATTTTCCTGAAACAAACACAGTTTTTGGTTTATAAAATTTTTCATTTTTATAATTTTTCGGTTGATTAAATCCTAATCCTTTCTTTTTGAAATTACAGTTATGGTTTGGTTTTTATGAATACCAGAACCAGAACTGTAACCCTTTTTCTTGTTTAATCTTTGTTGCACTCTTGAGGTGTAAGGTCTTGGATTTTCAGAAAGATTAATATCTTTTATTTCAGAAATGTTGATTTCTGTTAGTTTGAAAACCTTTTTAATCATTTCAGTTTTAACACCTCTTATTGGAAAAATCTCATCAGAATATAATTTGTCAGAATTTTTCAAAGTATATGCTACTTTGACCGGTTCATCATTCAAATTAGATTTTGATAGCAAAAATTCCTTATCATAAACCCGTTTGTCCTTTTTGATTGTTGACTTTGACTTGTCGAATTCAGACTTTGACTCGGATTTGGACTCCATTTTTGACTCCTCTATGTCATCTTTATCTAACACCTGATCGACCACACGTTTAATCAACTCGGACTCATGATCAGTTTCAGACGATGTGAACGTAACATCAATATTTTCTGGCAAATTATCCGACGACCCTGACTCCCACTGTAAGTTAATTGCCTTTTTGACTCTTTCGGAATTTGGATTTCGAGATAAATATCCATTTTCGACCGGGGGAGGACATCTATTGTAGACAACACTTGGTTTCTTACCAGAAATTTCTACTTCATTCTCTTCTTTTGTCTCGGACTTCTTTTCTTCTGAAGTCTTCTCTTCTTCAAAAGTCTTCAATCTTTCCACAATTGGATAAATCCTCTCAACAACAAAAGTAGAACATGAATAACTTTTCAATAAATTGTTAACTCTTTCTGTTTCTATTCTTTGTGTTGCCAACTTCAATTCCAGCTCAGCACACTTCTCTGTGTAGTATTTGACATCATCAAGCTGTCTCATGTAAGCTCCTTTGAGTGTATTCAATGCAACGGCTTGTTCACTGTTTGAATCAGTGTACTTGTTAATCTCTCTGTTCAAAGTATCATAAGATTCTTTCAATCTTTTTATGTTGTGTAGCAACTCGTTGTTTTGCATGATCAAAGAATCACAATTCAAACACTTTTCAGGAACTTTGACTGCTTCAGTATCAACTTTGATTTCAAATTCAGGAACACCTTTGACTGTTCTTCTCGTTTGGAAAAACTCAGCTCTTTTCTTTTTCTCGGCTTCAGCTTCAGCTTTTAACCTTTCTTCTTCTTCTTCTTCCTCTTCTTCAAATTTTCTCCATTTTTCTTCTTCAGCTTCCCTGACTTTTCTGTATTTTGCAGCCCAATACTCATCATAGGCATTAGCAATAGTCATCTCTTTCAAGCAAAATCACAAGAATATACTTTCAACCAAGATCTCTGTTTGAAGCGAACTGATTTGATGCGAACTGGTTCTCCTCGTGAAATATCTGTAATCACCTGGAATCACTTGTTTCAATGTTGATGAAGTGAGATTGCTGAATGAATAGGCTTGATCAATAGGATATGGATTCAAATGAGCCGATGAATGGGTCGAGAATATGACTTGGGCCGAGAACTTGTTCAACACATGTATTGATAATTTTCAAATGAATTGATACTTTCTAGATAATGGTCAACAATCAATATCACTCTTGGGCCGAGAATATATCACATGGGCTGAGGACTTTCAATTTCTAATTGGGCCTCACAGTACTTAAACTTAATGAACACATGCAAACTGAAATGATACTGCTCACCTTGTTCAAACTGACACAAAACACACAACCAAATGAATTCACGTGATGATGCTTGACCATCAAACCAATATCACATGCAATTGCAAATATCAATCCCACTTCGCTGACACCCTTTAATATTTTTCACATGCAAACCGACAATATCAATTATCAATTCCATATGATTGGGCCGCAACTTTTCAGTCTTTATCCAAAGCTTGGGCCGACAATATAAATCTTGGGTCAATGACTATTTTGAAAGAATCACATGCAATTAAAAAGTGCAAACTGACACTAGACACATGATATCTTTTCCCGAAGTACTGACACCCTCGAATTCAATATACTTTCACAATACACAATACACGATGCACTTTCAAGCGGTCATTGTTTTTCAAACGATATAGCTAGCTTCAAACGACATCCTCAAACGGAATAGTCATTTTCAAACGGAAGTCATGTTTCAAACGGTACTCTTCAAACGGAATACATTCTTCAAACGGGATGACCATGCATTTTCAAACGGAATGTCAATTTTCAAACGGAAAGGCCAAGTTTCGTTCAAACGGAAGCCAATTTTCAGTCCATTTTTACCACTTTTACTTCGAATTTTGAACTGATATTCTAAAGGGTTTGTTAAAACACAATTATGCACACATTGTGAAAGTTTTAGCCAATTTTATCCGTGAAAACTTGTTCAATTTTGAAAGAAGGTGTAGAAAAACTGAATTAGTGGCTGAATTGGTATGAACTCTTCCTCATGTGCTCTGATACCACTTGTAGGATCGTTTTCAGACCCGAACGAGTCGATCAGAAGAGTTTATCTCTAAACGAAAGGCGGAAACAGACGTGTAGAGTTCAATTCAGCTAGATTTACTCTTTAAACTGTTGTATGATTGATTTCGTAACGTTTTACAACCTGACAACACTTCGGCAGCACTTCGTTGCACAAGCCGAAAAGTTACAAATGAACTAGACATGAAGGGTATTTATAGGGAATGACCCTTCCGTTTGAAGGTGACATGCCACCCTTCAAACGGACAAGCTTCAAACGGACTGCTCATTACAAACGTGACCTTTCAAACGAAAGTCAACATATATCTACATTATGTTTTCTCCTTTTGTATGCATGTTGTAATGATGTAGACTTGTGACGTCATATATGTGATGTCACTTGTGATGTCACATATATGATGTCACGCTTGTTCAGATCCGCAACGAAACCGAGACTCGATATAAGACGAAGACGACAGATGTATGCACCAACAGTACACTTGCTTACCTTAGTGGTAAGAAGGTTGAAGATTTGACAACAAGAGTCAGAAATGTTGAAGATCAGATTCTTAACCGTGACAAAATGTTAAAAGCTTCAAATGATCGTGTAAAAAATTTAACAGAGAAATTTGAAAATGATAAAATTGAAGTAGAACGGATTAGGAAAGAAAACGAAAAGCTAATTCATGAAAATCGTCAACTCTCAGAAAATTTTGACAAGTTAAAACGAACGGTAAAAGATTCTGATGAAAGAAATGGTAAAGCCAATAAAGAAAATGTGCAGCTGACCGGTGTTCTTAGAGTGAAAGAAGAGTTAATCAATTAGTAACCGGATGGAATTGCTAAATTGAAGCTTCAGTTTCAAGAAGCTAAAATTGAAAATGAACGCATCCAGTTGAAACTGAACAGTTACAACTCCACAAGCTTTGTTTTACAACATATTGTCCCTAAACCAATTGGGAAGAACAAAGCAGGTGAAGATGTTTACTCGGATGGAACTGGGGTTGGGTTTCACCAGGTTCCACCGCCAGTTCTAAACAATTTCTCAAAGAAGAAATCCGGGTTGGTAAATGACGAAGAAGAAAATGAAGTTAAGCTTCCAGAGTCAATTGATGTCACATTTACCACATCATCTGATGAAGATAGTGTCCAGTCTGAAATTGTTAAAAGTATGGCTGAAAATGTTTTAAAATCTGAAAGTGACACTACTAAGGATGATGAATGCTTTTTGGATAAATACATTCCGAAATCAAAATCCAAAAACAACTTAAATGAAGAACCTACTCTTGTTATGTACAAGATGTCGGGATCGGATAAGTTGTATTCGGATTCTGAGTTTCCTCTGGAGAATGTTAATGTGGACAAATTGAAAAATGTTTTCAAGTTGGTCGAGATTGACATGTCAGAAATTGAAAGTTTGAAACATTCCAAGAGGCAATTAAACTTTGAGAAAGATAAGGCTTACTACAAAAAACCTGTTGTTTCACCACGTTTTTATAACAACAATCGAAACAGATGGTCGGGTGGATATCAGGGTGGTAAGAATTATCAGAAAAAGAATGTTCAAAACAGAAAGTTTGCTGAGAAAAAGGTGTTTGTAAAAAGCTCGAGTTCTTATTCCGAGCAAGAATCTGAATTTTTTTCAAAATCAAATGAAGAATTTTTTGAGGAAAGGGCCTCACAGGTTCAGACTGAAGGCACAAGTCGAGTAGCTGATACTCGTACATGCTTTAAATGCAACAAAGTTGGACATATTGCACGAAAGTGCACCAACTTTAAGCCTAAGTCTGAAGTTGTTGAGTGTCAGAAAAAGAAAGTTGATGCAAAAGGCAAAGCTCCAATGGTTGTTGAGAAAAATTTGAAAAATGAGAACGCAAAAATCAAAACTGAACCCGTAAAGAATGTGGTAACTAAAACTGACAAATTTTATAAACGGATTGCATCACCTCAACAAGCATGGAAGCCAAAATCAGTTGACAAGAAATCAAGTTCTCCAAAACCAAAGGTTTATGAGACTGCAAAATCATCATTTGTCACCAAGAAGATGCATGTACCTTTGGATTACTATGAGAAACTTGAATCACAAGTGGCTACTACTTCTGAAAAGAAGTATGTACCAAAGAAAGACCAATTATCTGATCAACCTTCTCAAAATGATTTCTTTTTATACAAAAAGGTTGAGATTGGATCTGAGGAGAGCTTAAAGATGAATGACAAGAATTTTCCGCCACTTTACATTGCAAAAACTCACCTTAATGTCAAGTTACCCGAGTCGAAAGAGGCTTGGGTGGCATCAAAATCTAACTAAATGTTTTTGAAATGTGCAGGAGCTTCTAAGATCCGTTTCACGTTGGATTATGGATAGTGGAGCTTCTCGGCACATGACAGGGACGAAGACCCTACTGTACGATGTTCGAAGGTTTAATGGAGGTTATGTAGGATTTGCGGGCAATCAAGGTGGTCGAATAGTTGGTGAAGGAACTTTATCAAATGGAATTGTCACGTTTGAGATAGTAAACTACATCGCCGAGCTTGAAAACAATCTTCTAAGCATATCTCAGATTTGTGATCGTATGTATACAACGCATTTTACAGACAAAGAATGTTTGATCTTGAAACCAGGATTTGTTGTTCCCGAAGAGTGGGTTATCATGAGAGCGCCCAGAGTCAATGATCTGTACGTGATGGACATGAGTGTAACAACTACTACCACGGGTCAGGCTCACTGTTTTATGTCAAGAGCAACGGAAAAAGAATCGAAATTATGGCATCGAAAGATGGGCCATATTCACTTACGAAAAATGAATCACCTGGTACATAATGACTTAGTAACTGGTGTTCATGTGAAAGGTTTTCATCTGGAAGGGGAGTGCATTAGCTGCATCAAAGGCAAGCAAAAGAAGAAATCACATCCTCAAAAGAAAATTAATTCAGTTTCGAGACCGTTAGAGAGACTTCATATGGATCTTTTTGGTCCAGTGAACGTCAAAAGCATAACTGGTGATCTCTATTGTCTGGTAGTAACTGATGATTATTCCAGATTTTCGTGGGTATCATTTTTGAAAACAAAAGATGAAACGTTTGAAAGTTTGATGGCGTTGTTCAGAAAAATTGAAAACTTGTACCAAACTCGAATCAGAAGAATCAGGAGTGATAATGGTACTGAGTTCAAGAACAACAAGATGGAAGAGTATTGTGATGAGAGAGGTATACTGCAAGAATTTAGTGCTCCTTACACTCCACAGCAAAATGGAGTAGCTGAAAGAAAGAACAGGACACTAATTGAAACAGCCAGGACAATGCTTGCTGATTCAAAACTACCAGTTAACTTTTGGGCAGAAGCAGTGTCAGTCGCTTGCTATACACTCAACCGGGTTCTCACTGTAAAGAAATTCAACAAGACGTGTTTCGAGCTGATCAATAATCGCAAACCGAACCTGAAGTATTTAGAACCGTTTGGGTCTCCCTGCGCAGTTCTAGAGCCTTTTGGAAAGTTTGGTGCAAAGAGCATTGAAGGAATTTTCGTGGGTTACTCAAGTCCATTGAAACGAGTCTTTGTTCCTAGCTTGAAGCGGATTATTGAGGCACACAATGTTGAATGCCAAGGTCACACAATGCCACCGCAGAACCCAGGCGACTCATGGCGTTTTAATTATGATACTTTATGGGATTCGTTTGACATTGAAGAAGAAACAGATTTCTTTGACGAGTTGGATATTCTGAGAGAGTATGAAGAATCGCATGAAAGATTCCCAGCAGAAACTTATATTCGTCAACGACAAGCTTCGAACAATGATGAAGCGGGTCCAAGTAATGCTGGAGAACATGATGATATTCAACAAGATGAAGTTGCTCATGATAATCAGACGGCAATGAATGATAATCAAGAATCTGATGATAGACCGATATTCGATCATGGTGATTCAGATTCTGAGGGGGAGCAGATCCAGATTTCAAGTGAAACAATTCCAGTCAGTGAACAAGGTGCAAATTAGAATGTCACAAATTTGGAAGGCGAGGTAGATGTTCCAGGCGAAGTGATGCCGAGAACTCTTTCGTACCATCCAGAAGAGCTGATCATTGGAGAATTACAATTAGGCGTTCGCACTAGACGTTAAATTGACCAAGGCCTTACATGTTTTTATTCTACAGTTTCTTCTTTACAAACTGAGTTTTCACTAAGTTGTTTTATTTCGCAGATCGAACCGCGAACATATAAGGAGGCGCTAACTGAAGATTCTTGGGTCAATGCTATGCAAGAAGAGCTGAGTCAGTTTGAGAAGTTAGGAGTGTGGAAATTGGTAGATTTGCCTGATGGTCACAGGAAGATAAACACCAAGTGGGTGTTCAAGTGTAAGAGAGACGATAGAGGAGTTGTTATTCGTAACAAAGCTCGACTCGTAGTCCAGGGTTTTAGTCAGCAGGAGGGGATAGATTTCACTGAAGTATATGCTCCCGTGGCTAGACTTGAAGCGATCAGAATCTTCCTAGCATTTGCATCTTGGAAAAATTTCAAAGTTTATCAGCTAGATGTGAAATCGGCGTTTCTCTATGGGAAGGTAAAAGAGGAGGTATATGCCGGACAGCCACCGGGCTTCACCGATCCAATCCACAAAGACAAAGTTTATTTGCTGGATAAAGCGCTGTATGGTTTACACCAGGCCCCGAGAGCTTGGTATGAGATATTGTCTCAACACCTGCTAGCCAACAGCTTCATCCGTGGAAAAGTGGATGCCACTCTTTTCACCAAACAAGTCGATGGTCATCTTCTGATAGTTCAGATATACGTGGACGACATTATATTTGGGTCAACAAATGAAAATCTGTGCAAAGATTTTGAACGAGTTATGAAGCAGAAATTTGAAATGTCATCAGACGAAGTATGTTCATGATATCTTAGAGAAATTTGGGATGTCAGGTTCTACTCCAGCTTCCACCTCATTAGCGACGAACCATGGGATAAACCCTGATCTCACCGGAGAGAAGGTAGATGAAACGTCGTATCGTTCCATGATCGGATCGCTGATGTACTTGACAGCTTCAAGACCCGATATTATGTATTCAACCTGCCTCGCAGCAAGATTTCAGTCTAACCCAAGAGCTTCGCATATGGTGATTGTGAAAAGGATATTACGCTACCTGAAAGGAACTCCATCATTGGGGTTGTGGTATCCAAGAGAAGGAGATTTTATGCTCGAAGGGTATTCCGATTCCGATTTCGGATGCTGCAAAGTTAACGCTAAATAAAAAACAGCGGGTTGTCAGTTTTTCGGACCTCGTTTGGTCACCTGGCAATGTAAGAAGCAAACCTCTGTAGCTTTATCTACATGTGAAGTGGAGTATGTATCTGCTAGCAGTTGCTGCTCTCAGATCTTGTGGATCCAGCAACAGATGCGCGACTACGGTTTGCAATTTCTTAACACCCCTATCTTTGTTGATAATGAGGCAGCGATAAACATTACTAAAAATCCAGTACATCACGCTAAAATGAAACACATTGAAATTCGACATCACTTCATCCGAGATTGTTTCGAGAAGAAGTTGATACGAATTGAGAAAATCCACACTGACGAACAAAAAGCTGATTTACATACCAAAGCATTTGATAAAACTCGTTTTCAATATTTGCTAAAATTAAACGGTATGAAGCTTTTATCGGTGTTGGAGGAGATTCTTGGCGTTGATGAAGGAGACATTGTAGATGATGTTGAGAAGCAATCTGCAATGGTTTGTCGATTTTTTACTTGTTTTGGTATTTAGGGGGAGTATAGGGTAATATTTGCATAAAATACAAAAACAGTAAAAAAATTTCAAAAATCCAAAAAACATGAGATATTTTCAAAATACAAAAACAATAGAAAACCGGAAAGAGCTTGTGTAAAAAGGGAAAATGATAGTACATTGGCTTGACAGTTACGGTATGCTAAAGATATGTAAAGTCTAAAAAGTCTTAAACAGTCTCGCTGATGATATGCCGATAGGTTTTTACACATTTAGTAGGTTTGTTCGGGATATAAACCTACATTTTTACTTACTTATTTCGCGGGGAACACTACTTGGATATATAGGTAACCCCTGAAATCTTGTTTGAAAGATCCCTCTTTCTGAGATACTAGGTCTTTATACTCAGTGATATCTGGGGTATTATCCCGGGACTTCTGATTTTGCGGAAGCAATGGCCTAGTCCCCGGAGAATACTTTACTGCTTGCTTGAAATATAGCGCCGCCCTCAGCACAAAAATGATAAAACATTAAAAATGCTAATCATTGCTGTTGTAAAAAAGATCCTCTAAAGGGGACCCACCAAAAGTCGAAGCCGTCATCTCTCTGCTGAACGGAAGTTCTGACCTGAGCTCTCATGGTTCTTCGCAATTAACCCCTTACAGATATCATCTGTGGTATACTCACCTGTAAGACTGAATATTGGGATCTGGATACGGGAGTATATTCAAGAGGTGGGACACATGAATGAGTTTAAGTCTCTAAAACATCTAATCCGTATCCTGGACAGATTGAAAATTGTGTGAGAATTTAAGTGGATCAGTATATCGACAATCTAAGTGAATTGTTTAATTCTGAATATGTAATCAAAGCTTAACGGTACTTGTGACTTGTCGAATAGCTGATATGATTCCCTAACACGCTCACCAAAAATATGTTTGTAAATAGTTTACTTTTATTGCATTTTATTTCTGTAATTCATTTCTAGTCTAGAGACTTTATTCAAAATAAAAAAGATTTTACATTCCTGCTTTATTTTCCGACAAACCAAAGTGGAAAGCTGATCTTCAGATTCGAGAGTTGAGGCAGATGCAGGAAGTTTCTGAGCTGGAAGATGAGTCGTGAGCTTACTTTGTTAAACCTGAAATTGAAAAGTCAAAACAAGTTCATTAATTTGAAACTTGTAAATTTCATAAAATTGTTTGAACTAGTTTGTACAAAATGTCAGTGTTATTTGTCTCAGATCAACCAAGGTCATTAAGTTGGACTTGGTAGACAAATTGAGTAATCAGGGTCATTAACTTGGACCTGGATACTTAAGTGGATTTCTAAATTCTAACAAGACTAACAAATGAAGTTAAATGGTAAGTTTGGATTGAAATTGTTATTGTCATATATCTTATATTTAGGTAGAGATTGTGCAGGTAACAGGTATGAGATTATGAAAGCAGCTAAGCAAATTCCCAGCTAATTGATTGGGGGAGTCTGAAGACTTAAAAGTCAGATACAGTTCCTGAATCTACATTCAAGAGGGAGTTTGAAGATTGTTAAAGATTCAGATTCTGTGATTCATGCTAGCTGTTGATGGAAGATAAAAGAATTGAAGGATGCTTTACAATGTCAAGACAATTTTGAGCAGAGAATGATAGATCAAGACTAAAGACTGAAGACTGGATGCTAAAGACTTCGTCAACATCCAAGGGGGAGTCTGTTGGTGCACAAATGTCTGTTAACTTCGTCTTTAACGAGTCTTGTATTGTATAAGATAGATCAGGGCACGGAAATCGAGAACAAGTATTTAGGTAATTCCGCTTGAAATGTGCTTAATGTCATTTCAAACGGAATTAGATGTTTCGAGCGAGATTACTAATTCCGCATGGAATTAGGTAATTCCGTTTGAAGTTGTTTCAAGCGGAATTAGCTCGCCTATAAATACTGAAGTGTTGTGTTCATTTGAAAGGGAATTAGATCATTGTTTCTGAGCCGAGGTGCTGCCGAATAGTTATCTGAATTGTAAAAGCTCAGGAAATTAGTAAAAGAAGATAATTAGAAAGTATCAAGCTGTGTTACCGTCAATTTCACTGATTCTGCCTTTGTTATTGATGTTGAACTCTTCAGATTGACTCGTTAGGGTCACACGACGATCCAACAAAAGCTATTTATCATCAGATTGCTCAACAATCGTCATCATCCCGTGCTATTGAAGATGGAAAGAAGAAAGCTTCTCTAGTAAATCAAGATGATGAAAGATTGGCAGAGGGATTTAGCTGGGATAAATACGTTCCGGCTGATTCAGCATTTGTTGCTCGAATCTTGGAAGAAGAAGCAGTCAAATCTAAGCCAAAAAGAACGAAGATTTTCAGATCATCAGAAAGTAATGAAGATACTGATGATGAGGAAGAGTATATTAATACAGCTAGACAAAATTTGGACTCATTTAGTTTTAATTTGTTTTTTGTAGATAAGATCGAGATGTTGAATAAGAAAAAGGCTGCTAGACTGGAGAAAGAATTGGAAGCAAAAAGGATTGCTAAAGAACATATTCAAGTTCAGATGGAAGCTGAAAAGGCAAAAGTTGAAGAAAATTCAACAGAAAAAACCGGAGTTGAAGAAAGTGAAGTAAAAATAGAATTTGATGAAGAACCGATGAGTGAAAAGGTGATTGAGAAAATAGTTGAGAAAATTGTTGAAGTTGAAAAAATCGTCGAAGTTGAAAAAAATGTCGAAGTTGAAAAGATTATCAAAGTTGAAAAGATCGTTGAGATCACTAAACCTTGTCTAAAATGTTTGGAACCATGCAAAGATTGTGAGGAGAAAGACAAGAAATA
Source organism: Helianthus tuberosus (assembly GCA_030545235.1). Classification (NCBI taxonomy): domain Eukaryota; kingdom Viridiplantae; phylum Streptophyta; class Magnoliopsida; order Asterales; family Asteraceae; genus Helianthus; species Helianthus tuberosus. The sequence goes on from JARYGA010043151.1 coordinate 58,896, forward strand.
TAGTGAGCTAGAAGAGTTGAAAGAAAAATTGTTGTTTGATGTGAAGTATGTAAAAGAATCATATGATATGCTGAATAGAACGGTTGATAGTTTAAACAAGACAAACCTTGAAATGGGATCTGCTGAGACGATGATGAGTTAAACATTAATGACTAAGCAGAAGGTCATCAATGAGTATATTGAAGATTGTGCAAAGCTGAAACAGGAGTTGGAGACTGAAAGGATTGAGAATGAAAGAATCAGACGATTGCTGATGAGTTATACATCTTCTGATTATTTGATTGATAGAGTTTATCCTACTGTTGCAGGTCTTGAAGCTTTTCAAGATACAAAGCCGGAAAAGGATACTGGTAAGAAACAAAGTGTCAAGTATAACAAGTGTCCGCCTCCGATCTGGGAAAGTTATTCTCCCAGAAAAGCAAATGAGGAGCAATTAAAAAAAGCAGTCAACATAAAGTTAAAGTCTGAAACCATTGATGAGTTACCAGACAACATTGACGTCACATTCACAGCGTCTGACACTGATCATGAGTCTGAGTTATTAAAGAAAGTGGTTGATCAGGTGTTGGATATGGATGAAGAGTTAAAGTCGGAGTCTAAATCTGAAAGTTCGAGTTCATCAGACAAGAGTCCGAGTTCACCGGTCAAACGGGTTTACAATTAAGAATTTCTGATGTCGAAAAATAATTTGAAAGACGAAACATTTAAAGTAGCATATACTTTGAATGATTCTGACAAATTATTTTCTGATGAAGAATTTCCAATAAGAAGTGTCAAAACTGAAATGATCAAACAGGTTTTCAAATTAAAGGAAATTAATATTTCTGAAATAAAAGATTTAAATCTTGCTGAAAAACCTAAAAAATACACTTCAAGAGTTCAACAGAGATTGAACAAGAAGAAAGGTTACAGTTCTGGTTCAGCTTTTCAAAAGAAACCAAACCATAACAGTAATTTCAAAAAGAAGGGTTTAGGTTTCATCCCCCCAGAAAATTATAAAAATGAGAAACTTATAAACTAAAAACTAAATTTGTTTCAGGTACAAGTTCAGTAGAAGAAGAGAAGAAACCATTCTGGAGACAAACAAACAAAGAGTTTCTCGCCGAAAAAAGGAAGAATATGGTGAAGGAATCTGAGAAGAGATTTGAACGAAGAACCTGTTTCAAATGCCAAGAAGTTGGACACATCGCTTGGAATTGCCCAAAGTCCACTTATACAAAACAGGGAGTTACTTCTAACTCAAAGTTGAAAAAGAAAAATGTTGATAAAACAGAACGACCAATGAAAAAATTCAAAGAGTTCAAAAATTCGACTTTCGAAATTGGTGAAAGTTCGAAACGTTTTTATAAAAGAAAAGTCGATTTGAACAAACAGAAATGGGTTGTTAAATCAGAGAGTAGTTCTGACAAAGAATCTGACTCGTTAAAGTCAGAGGAGTCATTTGTTGAGAAAAATGATGAGAATTCCGTTCCATAAATGAACGAAGAAAGCTTTTCGTCATTGACAAGAGAAAACCTGAAATCCAAAGTTGGAAAGATTGAGATTTCAGATCAATTCTTCTCTGGTAAAGAAGAATTTGATGCTGAAAATGCGTTTAATGGAAAAGTAAAATATATTTTTGGGAAGATGGTTGACGGGAAGGTGAAAGGTGCAAAAGAGTTTTATAAATAAAAAAGATGGGGAGTTAAAGATGATTCACAATCACCCAAGACTGGTCAGGCTTGGGTGACAGCGTTTTCTACTTAAAATCCTGTCTTGCCGGAGCTCTCAAGTTGGTAATCGTGGAGCATGAATCGGCATCATTCTTAAAAAATTGTTTTTTTTGTGAAAAATCTAAAAAGTGTTAAATTTTTACAAGTGATGATTTGCCGGAACTCCCAGGTTGGTAATTGTGGAGTAGGAATCGGCATCTTTCTTGATATTTCGACCTACAAGTGGTTGTATTCTTAATATTGTCATATTTCAATTTTCAAATAGTATGGTTGAACCTACAAGTGGTTAAAAAATGGGTTTTAACCGACATGTGGTTAATCAAGGTCATTAAGTTGAACTTGATTTAAGTTTCATTCAAGTGGTTGAGAAAAACAAAATGATGATCATATCCCCGATCTTACAAATGGTAATCAGCAAAACTTAGTTTCCGGAAAAACCATTTTGATTAAAACAAACTTAAGTGTTTTGAAATCATAATGGGAAAATAGTTTGTTGTC